>CAUYLG010067256.1:0-33095 GCA_963573385.1 Cacajao melanocephalus
TGGCTCCTCCGCCGGGAATCTCCTAGTCTGTGGGCAACAAAAATTCGTCTGAAAGTGCGGCGTCCACTCGCTCTCTGCGCTTTCACTGGGAGCTACAATCCTGAGCTGTTGTTAATCGGCCATCTTGGATCTCTCTCCCGACTTGGCTTCTATTCTTATCTCTGCTACAATTTAATAATTCTTACCTTGGGCTAGTTCTTTCCCTGCCATATAGTCCTTAGTTTCCCCATTTCTAACATGACTAGATGTCTTTAAAAGGAGTCTAAAAATATGGTCCCAGGTCCAATTCTGGGCAATAAGTATTTATCTGATGAGTTATAAATAAAACTTAAAGTATAATTCAAGGAATGAATCTTTCCTTGGTTATTGAAGGCAAATGGTGCAGAATTCCATAGACTCTAATTTTATATATGACTAGGAGAACCTAGTTTTTAAACACTCATATATAGTACTGTATGCATGGCACTGTTCTAAGCAATTTACAAATATGAAATAAACATATTTAACCCTCATAACAACCCTGTAGGTAGATGATGCTTTTATTGTCTCGATTTTGTGGATGGAAAACAGAGGTACAGAGAAGTTAGGTAATTTGCTCCAAGGACACATAGCTAGTAAATGGCAGAGTTGGGATTCAAACCTCAGGAGTGTTCAAAGATAAGTCTTGACAGATTAAGTCTTGAAAGAAAGTCTTGAAAGATAAGACACGTATATGAAGTAAGATATAGAAATAACTCCAGGGTTAATAGTATTAACCATTATTTAATACTATGAACTTTCTAGGAGAGCAATTAAAAATTTCTCAAACTTGATATTCATAAGCTAAGATCAATACATTGCTTAAGTCTACTGAAGACTCAAATTCAGGATTGTAAGGCCGTCACACTGCATGCTCACACACAGCTGGCTGCTGGAGTTCTCACATATTCTTCCTATAAACAGCAGTTCATTTTCAATGTTGTCCTGAGTAGGTTGTGATTTACCATGGCTATTTTCTTGCATTTTAATTTCAAGTTACTTATGGAGTGTTTTGATGAATATTTTCATCAACAATGTGCTGTCCTTCATTATAAGCTTCCATATCATTCCTATTTAGACTTACCAACAGTAAGAAAGAGGCCCATTGCTGAGCCATATAGCTCTTGATGACCTCTCTTAGCTGTCAAAGATTGTAAAAGCTTTTCAATTACTTACTTCTTGTAAAGGCTCAGTTTAGTGCTCTCATTCTCTTTATGTCCTCTACTGGCAGGGTGAAGAGGATGGGGAGTTGTTTATTCTTCCAGGTTCAACTTAATCCTCCAGTTACTCATAGGTAATTTTAGGAAAACACAGCACAGTGGAAAGTGTGCTGAGAATGTAAATTGTCATATGATGCCATATTTTTACTTCTCAAAACCAACACAACCTATTTGAAAATGTAGTTATTAATATTAATGATGGAAAAAGAAATATGGTTCAGTTGATGCTTTTTCTAACAGTTACAAATGTCTAGATCTAATCTATTGCCTTTCACAGCAAAATCTGTCACCCCTATGAAGCTGCATGTCTTAGATTTCAGGAGGTGTGGTGGGTTCAGAAATAAAATATCAATGTATCCAGTATGTCTCAAATTAGAACAATTTCCATGACTACTTGTTCAGTCTTCTTTAATAAAACATTTTCACAGTTCATATACAGAATCAACATTCTGCTGTTTGGCTCCCCATTTATCAGTTTGTGTATGAGATGTTATATGTTTTAATTCTGGTATCACATGGTGATATTTTTAGATATAGCAAAATAATCCTATTACTTGACTATAAAATAACTCATTAAAATTCTGTCATTGGTCTTATGATTAACAAATAATATATATCTAGATTAATGTGCTTATAGTATGTCCATTGATATCATCATCAAAAACAAAGATAAATGAAGCCCCTACTATAGGCAGGCACACAATGAGGTGTGCTATGTGAGTCGTCGAGTGTTAGGAATTGCCATCTTTTGGGAAAGATAAGATATGTATAGGAAGTAAGATATAGAAGTACCAAGAGGCCAAAGCAGTGATGCAAGCGTTAAGTAATAGAAAAGTTCAGAGGAATGAGTGCTTGTTGAGTACAGGGTGCTTAAGAATGGTTTCAAAGAGGAGACAACCCTTGAACCAGACACTGAATTTTTCTGACCTGTTTTACTGTCTAAGCCTATGGAAAGAGTTACATTAGGATATGTATTAGAGTTCTCCAGAGAAACAGAACCAATAGGAAATATATAGCTATTTAAGAGGAGATTTATTATGGGAATTGGCTCATGTGATTATGGAAGATAAGAAGTTCCAGGATCTGCCACATACAAGCTGGAGAACCAGGAAAGCCAGTGGTGTAATTGAGTCCTAGTTCAAAGGCCCTAGAACCAGGGGAGCTGATGGTATAACTTCTAGTCTGAATCCAAAGGCCTGAGAACTGAGACTTCTAATGTCCAAGGGCAAGGGAAGATGGATATCCCAGCTCCAGAAGAGAGAGTGTGAATTTGCCTTTCCTCCACCTTTTTGTTCTACTTGGGTCCTCAACAGATTGGATTATGCCCACCTGTGTTGGTGACAACAATCTTCTTGACTCAGTCTACTGACTTAAATGCTAATCTCTCCTGGAAATACCCTCTCAGACACATCCAAAAATAATGTTTTACCACTTATCTGGCTATCCAAGGTTTGAATCATAATCCCAAAAGACACAGTCCTGAATGCCATCATCACACATGTTGAAATGTCGAGTAGTCAAAATGCCTAAAGTCAAAATCCTTAAAGTCTAAAATGCCTAATGTCTAAAATCCCAGAAATCACTATTCTAGAATAGTATCACTTCTAGAATAAGTCGAATTATTACTTTGTATTGTCTTTATGCGGAAGAGAATGCGTTTCAATAGAATCTCCAACCCATAATAACAGATTTGGAATTAGGTGCGATCAAAGTTTCTAAAATTGAATTTCAAGGTGGTGTCAATACATTTTTTTTCTTTCATTCACCTCAATGCATTTGATAGAAAATTCAGATAAGTGGATTGGCCATATAATACAGCAACAATGAAAACTTCAGTTTGAAAATGTGTCATCTGCTTGCATTGGCATTTCTTCCAGTTGATGACATTCCAGGAGTTTAAAAAAAAAATTTGTTTAAGACAGAGTCTCACTCTTGAATTCGACTGGAGTGCAGTGACACAATAACAGCTCACTGCAGCCTCATCTTCCTGGAATCAAGCGATTCTCCCACCTCAGCCTCCTGAGTAGCTAGGTCTCCAGGCATGCACCATTATGCCAGTGAATTAATATATTTTTCTGTAGAGACAGGGTTTTGCCATGTTGCCCTGGGTGGACTCCAGCTTCTGGGCTCAAGTGATCTGCCTGCCTTGGCCTTCCAAAATGCTGGGATTACAGGCATAAACCACTGAGCTTTTAATAAATTAAAGCCTCATTTGCCTGAAGAAGCCAGAGAAGATACTGTTTCAAAAATAATTATGTGGTTAAATCCCATCTCTACAAAAATACAAAACTTAGCCAGGCATGATCGGGGTGTGCCTGTAATCCCAGCTACTCGGGAGGCTGAGGTGGGAGCATCGCTTGAACCCAGGAGGCGGAGGTTGCAGTGAGCCCAGATCATGCCATTACACTCCAGCCTGGATGACAGAGTGAGACTCTGTCTCAAAAATAATAATAATTATTATTATTTTTATGTGCATGGCAAGATAAGTAAACACTTATGCAATGGTGTTGCTGTTTGACCACCAGTATTGTTTCTGCCAAATGTGTGGTCTTTATATGAGTGCATGTAAAATTTCTGCATATCCCAAACAACACAGAAGCATGGCACAGAAGATGGGAAAATGTAATAGGGAATGCTCCTTTCAGTGTATATTGAATTACAGAAGAATTTCAAAAAGAGCAGTGACACATAGAAAATGAATGTGAATATGTTCTCCAAGAAGGGCCATGTCCTAAAAGAAAACAGTGGCTACTTCTTGTGATGCAAGACTTCAAAATATAGTTAATGATCGTGAAAGTCAGCCAGGTCTTATGAACTATCTCTGTGCAATTGCCCATAATCTAACCCTGCAATACATTTTTTCATATGTTAAATTATCATTTTAATTTCTGATTTGTTTTGTTTTTGTCCCTTTCTTTTTTTAAAACGTTTTTTTCTCACTATTTTAAATTGTCAGCATTATTTTTTATATTCTACTATATTTCATCTTTGCATCATTTCCAATACTGGAGTTATAAATTGTGTAAAGACTTTTGGAGAGTTCTAATTCATTTTATGCATTGTTTTGCAAATGTGTCTCCATGAAAGTGTATTTTCACAACATTGACTGTATATAGTATGTGTTATGCGTGTATGTAAAAACATTGAAACTGCTTCAGTAAATGAAGCGATTTATTTACTTTTTGTATATCTGCATTCGTGCACAATAAACTCTCTTGAGATCTTGGCTCTTGGTGTGGCGGCGATGTGATGGTGGTCTGTTGTAATTTTTGATCCCTCTCCTCAAGAGACTTAGGTTGTCTGTCATGGTGTTTCAGATGACTGTGTTATAAAACTGGGGACAGACAATTACCAACCATAGTGATATGCATTTATAGATTTAATTTTTTTGAACTATTTCTTTATGAATAGGGTTCATCGGCTCATAACTGTGATATCTGAGTGACTGTTATTAGGTATTGTTCATGCTTGCAAAAATGTGTATGTTATTACTGCTTATTTTATTATGTAAAGTGACTTATAAAGTGTTCTGCTATGTTTTATTGTGTTTCTCAAATAAATTCCCTCTTGAAAATAGGGAATTTATTTAATATTTAAATAAATATCTTTACAGTTTTTTAAAATTATTTTTTCCAAATTCATATTTTTGGGATTTTGATTTTTCAGGGCTGTCAACATTCCGAATCATGACATTTGGGATTGTGTATTTTGGGATTATGATTGGCTCCCCTGGGCATTCCTTCACCCAGTCCACACATGCAATTAACCATCACTAGGTCTTAAAACATTTTAAGTCAAACCTATCACTCTACTGTTTAAAATCTTCTAAGAACTTTCTATAAGCAACTAGAGGAGCATGTATTCTCCTCTTTGTGGTCTACAAAACTTTCCATGATCTGGCCTCTGCCTACTTTGCTAACCTTATCACCTTCCATGTTCCCCTACATTTGTTCTGCTCCAGCCACACTGGCTTTCTCTTTGACTGAATATGTCAATCCCATTCCTACCTCGAAGTCTTTTAAATTGCTGTTCTTTCTCCCTGGCATGCTCTTCCTTTGTCTTTTCAGATGGATGACTCCTTGTCATACAGGTCCCAAGTCAAGCATTACTCCCTCCCCAGTGAAGCCTTCCCTGACCACCCAAGCTAAAGCAGCCCTCCCAGTCTTCTTTCTACACTACGCTGTCTTCTGCAGTGCATGCATCAATATCTGAAATTACCTAATATATTTATGCATACATGTTTATTACAGTCTTTCTTCAGGGGATTATGAGCAGTAACTGCCTTTTTTGTTGCTCTGTCACTTAGAGAGGCTTTACATTCAAGCAACAGAAGGCTCAATTTACTAAGCCAGTTTACTGGCTTAAACCATAAGGAGATTTATTATTGCATATGACACAAAGTTCAGGGCTCAAGTGGTCACAGAATTGGTTATGACTGTGACTTAGCAATACTCTCAGGGACCAAGGTACTTTCCATCTGTTTATTTCACCATCTTCAGTCTCAGGCTTATCCTCTCATGGTGGAAAGGTGGCTTTAAGTGGCTTCAAGATCAGTAACCTCACAAGGCCTCACCCAAGAACCTGAGAAGAGAATGATCCTTCCTTAAGTCTCTTTCCAAGAGGAAAGGGGAAGCCTATCCCAAATTATCCTTCCCCTTACATTTCACTGGCCAGTAAATTTGTTAACTAACCCTTATGCTAGATACATACAACAGGGAGGACAAGCAAAATTCTTGGTCTTATGCAATGATGTTTATTGGAGTCGCTAAGGTGACCCCCCTTCCCCCCATCAGTTTCAAAACAATTTGAGAGAACAAACATATGGCAGGTGGAGTCAAAATATCATCTTTATTACCTTTCTGGGCCAGCTTGGAATATGTGACCTTGGCTCTGCTAGCAAACTGTGCTTGTTAGTACAGAACCTGTGAAATAGGCAGATTTACCCACCCAGTCACAGCAGCACTAAGCCAGGATGCTCTCCCTACCCTCTTAAAGGGACAGAATCCCTGTAGTAGCAGAGAGCAGAGGGCAGCAAGAAGCAAGGAGAAGAGATTCAGAGATGAGCTTGATTGTCCCATATTTACCAATTAGATAAGTCACTTCACTTCCCCAAGGGCAGATTGAGTAAATGAGTGGAGAGAGACCAAGAAAATATCTCCAAACTTAAATCAGAAGTGGGGAAAGTTATTTTCCCTCTAAAAGAGCTGAATTATTACTGAGTTTTTCTTCCATTAGAAAGTGGGAATCAATCAATGAGGTAGGTGGGCTACAGTGTCTTGTTCAGCCTAAGTGAACAATAATGTTTAGACAATAATGTTTTAGAATTGCTTTCTAGTAAAAATGTCTTTGTTACACAAAGCCATACTTTAACATATGATGTGGACAAGTGGATGATATAATAGCATTTTATTTGCATGTATGTATGCATGTTACATACAAATTGTGTGGATTTTCTTGTCATTTAGCTCTTTGTTGCCACTACTGGGGCTTTCACATGAGAAAATTTGTAGCCAAGATGGACAAATAGTTACCCAGAGCTTCTGAGGCAGGAGAATCAGAGAAAAATAGCCAAAGCATAGATGAGTAAAGCAAGAGATCAGAGCTGCTAAAATGGTACCAAGTTTGGGTTCAAGATGTTAGATGAGACTGTAAATAACAAGTCACCAGGGTCAAATCTGGAATAAGAAGAACCACTTAGGACACTGAATAAAAGATAGGTTGCTGAAGCAGATCAGAACAGAGACTATGGATAAGCGATAGGATACCACTACATTGTGTGTGGAGTGGGGGTGGCCCGTCTCTATGTTGCAAACATGATTTCTTAAAGGGGCTTTGCAGGACTAGATATCAGCTGTATTCAACACATGCTCTGTGAAATCCTGGGAAGGAGCGGGTCATCTTTCCACACTCTCTTAGATTGCCTGTTTAAGCGAGGCTTCTGTATAGTTGAGTAGGAAATGGATTGCTTAAACATGATGCTAGTTAGAGCTAGCTTCTAAGTAGCTTTCACAGCCATACTGGAAGCTGTTGGATATCTGGGAGGTTTCTAGGTTGGCACTGTTAGCGTCTTCCCCAGGCTGGGCTCTAGAATTGTGTAAGAAGGCTTAAGAAGATTCTTTCTGTGAGTCTCTCCATGCTATAAACTATGAAATAAGTTTCACATTAAAAAAATTACATATCATATCAAAAAACTCACCTGGTTTTGTTTGTAAGGAGTGCCCATCACTTCTACCCTAGCAAGTTTTTGTTAAAATTGTTCACTTCAGTTTATGTGCAAATATTTACAGATTTGCTCAGGATATCTCATTTCCTCCAGGTTTTCCTGTTGAAATAATCAACAAGAATTATTTTGCAGAAATGCCAAGAAATGAGTTTTTTTATTAAGATTGTAATTTTCTTAGGAGTGGTGCAAGAAAATAAATTTGTTGTTTAGAGCCAGGCTTCCAAAGGGATATCTCACTTGAAAGTTTAATATCAGAATTGAGAGAGTTATGTGATTGAGACGTATATGTGTTATGCGTTCCAAAAATTTTATTTTATTTTCATGAAAAAATTCGACAAAATTGTGAAAATGGTAACATTTTCATTTTAATTTCTTTAAAAATAAATAATACATTAGCTCTCCTGCCCCACAGGGAAGAATATATTTGAAATACTGAATTCATTTCTTTGAGACAGAAATAGTAAGAAGTAATGGCATACTCTGACACCTTAGCTGCTTTTTAGATTCTCTGGAAGATTTGGTGGGTTGATGTAACAGTCACATTTTTGTTAGAAAGAAACGTCTTCCTTTTGTTATTTCTCTGTCAATAGCTATTTATTTCCACTGTAGTCTATGTTTCAGATGATTCTGTATCTAGCTAATATAAGATCATCTTTGAGGTCTCTTAAGAAGCTTTGAATACATAATGGAAATTTAAAAACTAATATTATAATTTCCTTTGTAAAACAGTGCAGTCCTCTAATGAAACAGAACACTTTAAGAGTTCAGGAGTGTCCTATTTAGTGGTGTTGTAGGACAGGAATGGGTGAACACAAGATAACAACAGTCATGACTTTGAGTTGATGATGTCAATATAATATTTATAACATGCTCTCACTAATTCTTTACTAAATACAGTTGTGATAACTGCTTTTATAGGGCCATTAGACCATGCAACACACTGTTCGGTAATTGCTTATGTGTTTACCTTCTTCTCTGAAGTGTGAGTTTTTCAAGGGCATAATCTATGTTCCATTTGTTTTTCCATCTCCTACAGTGTTAAACTCAGTGCCAGGCCCAATGTAGTCACTCTGCAAATATCCACTGTTTGCTTTATAAAGGAAAATAGTACTGTATTCATTATTCTTATTGTGATGTCAGAATTGTCAAAGTGTAAACTTCATACCAACACTGAGGTATTAAAAAGTTGCCCCGTGTCCACTTTTTTTTCCAAGTAGATGCATTCTTGTTAACTTCAGCTGTGGGTTCTATCCTATCCTAAATTGTATGTACTCAGGGGAAAGGTGCGTGACTGTGCATTTATTAACCTCTGTGAATATGGGACTAACATTTGAAGACAATAGTGAGATGGATGTGTTTAGGTCTTCTAGGTCCCCCATGGGAAAGAAGAATGAAAGTAATCAGTTATCATCAGGTCATCTAGCTCTCCATACTCCTTCTGGCCCACAATGCCCAAGGCTGCTGGCTTGCTGGGGTATGAACTCTTCTCTTGCTAATGCATATAAAAACAATTTCCTGCTCAAATCCCATTTTGTTACTTTGTGAAGCAAGCATCTGCTGTGGCTTATAAGAAGTCGTTTTACATTTTGTCATACAGATATACATGTTGAGGGTGGGGATGGAGTGATAGTTTATGTTCCAATAGCATAAGCATACCAAGTTCCCAAATGTCTGCTTTTGGCAATTTGACATCAAACCAAGGCTGCTTGCTATAGAGCCTGGTGTGAGGCGGTTTGCCTGGAACACTTTTTTCTTTTTTACTATTCTTCTGGCATGGTTGCCAATGTGTAGCTTCAGAGGATTACTTCCCATCTTTCTTACTTTCCTGAGCTATCTAACGAATACTAGTATAATTTACAATTCAAGATAGATGGTGCCTGGAAAATACACATACCACAACTTAGATATCCAAATGAGAATATTCATCTCCTTCTAAAGATCCTTACATTTCTCAAAGTATGTTCAGAATTCCTTTTACTTTTAGAGGCAGTGATCTTTTCAAACGAGGATATTTTTCTCATAACTTTACTTTAAAATGCATGTTGGACTGAAAACATTATTATCCGCCTGATTCAGCAGGTTTGGTTGAGTCATGTTTAAGTATTTCCAGAAATCAAAAATGGACTCATTGAATGAAGAGTTGCCACCACTGAGGAGAAACAAATGAACCAATAAACAAACCCCTATGAAGCATCATTCAAGTGAGTGACAAACACATTTGGAGTTCTGGCAGCACCATTGCAATCACTGCAAGTCTTCCTACGGAGATGATTTCTAAGTTAACAGTAATCATCTACAAAATTGCATACCAGACAGGAACGAACTTCAGACACCAGGAAAACTGTGGCATGACCTGTGCAACTATTTTATTGACCAAGCTGGACTTTAATAAAGGGTGGAATAATGAAAACATTTTAATTCCTTAATTAGTGACTTTCAAGTTCATTCTATAAGAGCTCCCTTTCTCCTCATGGACAGAATCTCAGGCAGATTCTAAAGCTTTGTCAGTCATTTACAGTTTTTAATGACAAATCTCAGCCTAAAGTATTAAAAATCCCTGTCAGATAAAAACCGGAACTTGGGTCTTTTTCAATTTAAAGCTTCTCTTCTCTCCTATAGCTCCTGGTTAAACCTAGACTCAGAAGAATCGAGTAGGAAAAGTAGAGCTGGTTCAGGTTGTGATCCCCAGAAGCAAATTCTGAGCTGGGAATTGACAAACAGGAGGCTTATTAGAGATTGCTTTTGGGATCAACCCCTGTGGAGAGAAACAAATAGAAAGAAGCAGGACTATACAGGGGGAGTTAAGCTGCAGTACATCCCAGCAGAGGTCTTGGTCAACCCAATTGGAAACTCTGAAGCTGAGATGACCCATCAGAATTGTCCTGAGTTGGGTGAGGGAGCCAGGTATTCATACCTTGTATTTATCAGTTGGTGAATGTAAGTCACTCTTCCCTGAAAGAAGACATGACCCGAGAAAGGTGGCTTTTTGCTGCTGAGATAATCCTCATAAAGGCTCTGAGAGCCAACGGCTGTCAACTGGCAGCACTCATGGGAGAGTAAGCACTTCATTTCTGAATAAGAAACTAGGCAGGACATCATGGAGTCCACCAAAGGGACAGAGTTTTTCTTTTCCTCATTCTTGTTGGCTCTTGTTACCCTCCTCTTCCAAGCATTAAGCTTCTTCTGGGTTCACTTCGACCTGCCAGATAGGATGGATGAAAGGAAATGGGCAAAGCTTTATCTAACTGCAGTACAGTGTTTATCTTGAATTGACCTGCTGTGGATGTGACACACACCCCAGTGCTGACTCTTCCTCTTGTACAGTGCTTTTAAGAACTCTCTGGAGACACTCCACTATGGGATCCTCCCACTGCATCATCTCAATCATGGGTGATACACCCTCTAAACTTTGACTCTACCCACCTCTCTCCTGCTTCTGGCAATACAACTGATGCCTGCTATTTTTGAGATATCCCTGCAGTGGCAGGCATATCTCTTGGGCTGGGCCCCTTCAGCAGGATTCACATCCATCAATCTTCCTCAGTGTTTATTGTTGCCCATGGAGAATACTTTTGCCTGCCAAACTCTGGCCATGTCAACCATTCCTGCTATAGTCCACCCTATCCCATCTTTCGTCTTTAGATTCCAGATGACAGCAGAGACCAGTGTACACATTATTTAGCCTTCAGGAGACATACAACAAGCTCTCCCATTCATTCTCTTGAAGTCTCCTTACTTGGCTGAAGACTATTCCTCTGGGACAGGTCACTGTGGTCAGAGGCATAAAGGATAGGGTGGTGTTTTCTTTTGAATAGTCAATGCATTAAATCCTAATGAGCTACCAATTAGGTGAAATCCCTGAGTTTTGAGGAAACATGTAATCTCTAGCAAATTTCTTAAATAACTGGGTACTATTCTGTTTAGAGCCACTCTTCTATGAAGGCCAGGCTTGTATATGCTGCCTTTGTAGAAGTGGGGATATGGCTTCAGACTTAACATCTCATTAATAGTGGACTTACACTATGCCATCGTTTTCCAATAAGGAGTCTAGGCCAGCCTGGCTTTGTATGTATGTGAGGTAGGTGCTGCCTGTACCGTGTGTTCTCACTGTCTCTAAAAGGGACCTGCAGAGAATTAGAATAGCCATAGTTCATCAATAAATGATCAGTGGTGTCTTGGGTTGGTGAGGACAGGTGGGAAGTTAGACCTTAGGGATATATGCCACAATTGTGGCATTTCAAAAAGCTTCAGACTCCTTATATAGTAGAATGAATATTCTCTGTGGTGTGAAGATTTGGGTTTAAGTTCTGATTGCGTACTCTGAGCTAGATCACATAATTCACCTAAAACCCATTTTCTTCATCTACAAAACTGAATTAATAATACTAGCTCTATTAGCCTCACAGGGATGTAATGGAGACCAAACGTAATGACAAGTGTGAAACTAATGCAGTAGAAATATAGAAAAAAATATTATTATATATGTTTAGAGTGTTTGAACCTGCTCTGCACTAAGGATGAGAAAGAAGCCTTTTATCTGTTATGTCACATTTTCTTGATGCTATTTTGGCTCAAATGTAAAAACTCTAATTATTACATACTTATGCAGACTCCAACCTATTCAAAAGAAAATAATTTAAATAGAGTAATTTTTCAGGATGCTGCAGAAGCTGCAAGTAGCAACCATTGGAAGGATTTGCAACCAAAATCCTGCATTATCTTCCAAAGTTACTTATTGGGAACAGTGCTCCAGGAAATCTAATTTGAGATCATTTAAATGTCATCAAATTAAGGGGCCCAAGTGATTAAATATAGTGTACAGATATTAAGAGCTTCAGGGATAAAGAGCAAGAACATTCCTCTCATTCTGATTAAGAATTGCTACACAGAGTTCCTTTTATAGTGTAGTATATGTTAATAAAAGCTCTGCCTTTTACTATATACTTCTGGAAGCTCAATAGTGAATTGGAAGGATGGAGAGAAGGGAAAATGACACTTTTTGGTATCCTTATGACCTCTGATAGCTTTCCTTTGCCTTTAAGCTAAAACCTACTGAAAATTAAGTTGTAGAAGTGATATGGTTTGGATATGTGGCCCCATTCAAGTCTCATGTTGAATTGTAATTTCCAGTGTTAGACCTGGAGCCTGGTGGGAGGTGATTGGATCGTGGAGTAGATTTCTTATGAATGGTTTATACTATCCCCTTGGTTTTGTCCTGGAGATAGGGAGTGAGTTCTTGTGAGATTTGATTGTTGGAAAGTGTATAGTACCTCTCTTGCTTCTGTCATGGCCACGTGATATGCCTGCTCTCCCTTTATCTGCTGCCATGATTGTCAGTTTCCTGTGGACTCCCCAGAAGCTGAGGGGATGCCAGCACCCTGCTTTCTCTAACAGCCTGCAGAACCAGGAGCCAATTAAATGTCTTTTCTTTATAAATTACCCAGTCTCAGATATTTCTTTATAGTAACGTGAGAATGGCCTAACACAAGAAGGTATTGTAAAATTTTTGAGATTTTCAGCTATAGCTTCTGCTCCAAGATTCATTTGTGGCCACAGTAAATTAATATTTAAAACATTTATTGAATATTGAATATTTACACTAGTTTCAGCAACAGGAATGGAGGGAGAAAATAACTCACAGAAGAATGATGGTGTGACTCTTTTGGGGAGAGTGTCTCTCAGTGTAGGGCAAATGGTCTGGAACCTTAATAAGCCTAAGAATCACCTGGAGAGCTGTTGCAAATACAGATTTTCAGCACTCACCCACAGAACTTCTGACTCCATAGAGTTGCATTGGATCTTTGAAGCCTTAATTACTACCCAGAACATCAGGTAATTCTGATACACATTAAAAAAAAAAAAACTAGAGGAAACATTAGATAGGTACAAAGAATTGTGGTCAAAGTAAAGTTACAGAGTCTAATGGTGATGTATGGCCATGGGAGTATGGTGACGACTTGTCACTGATAAAATCTAAAGAAATCTGCAAAAAGAAGTGTAGTTTGAGTTGGACAATGGGGGATGCATAGGACTGCTACAGGTGAAAATGGTGAGACAGGGATGAGGAGAATCGGAGAGGAGGTAGGGAGGAGGCATTCCAGGTGGAGGGTTAGCAATTTTAAAAGTACTTAATGTGAAAGCATTTAGGCTAATGGCATGTAATCTGATATAGCTGAATTGTAACATGCCTATAAAACTGTACTTGGAAAATCCATTAAACAGAATGTTTGTGTCCCCTCAAAATCCATATGTTGAAATCCTAATCCCCAACATGATGATATTAGGTGGTGGAATCCTTGGTAGGTGATTGGGTTAAGAAGGCAGAAATCTCAAGAATAAAATTGGTGCTTTATAAAAGAGACTCCAGGCCGGGCTGGTGGGTCACACTTGTAATCCCAGCCCTTTGGGAGTATAAATATAAACATCTCTTCTACTCATATAGGGGAGAGATAGCCTGGATTTGTAAGGAATAAAAAAAGATATGTGATGAGATTATATACTTCTCATGTCAATTTTCAACTCCACAGTTTACTTCTCAATAAAGATAGAATTTGTCTTTGCCTACTCCTGCCCCTTGTTTCTTTTCACAAATATTTATTGAGAGTCTAGTATGTTATAGACTGCTACTCACCTAGACTAGAATGATGAATAAAGACAAAAGTACTCCTTGACCTTGTAGAGCTTATAGAGAAAGAAACTAATTAATGACAGCAATCAATATAAAATTATAAATAAGTGCTAAGAAGAAAAATTATGAGGTAAAATGAAAACAGCTATAATAATAGCAACTTATAACTTCTTATCCCTATACTGTGGGAGTCTTTAACTGAGAAATTTGACCTAGTTAGAGACTTTGGAAGTTTTAAGTGAGATCTAAAAGAAGAGAAGGAGCTAATTAGATGACTGTGGGGAGGAGGGGAGGAGAGCATAGACAGTCTCAAGGAAGAGGGAACAATTTCCTGCAAATATCTGTAGTGACAAGTAGACTAGAGAGGCCAGAAAGAAGGCCAATAAGAATGGAGTTTTAAATTTACAATCGAGTTTTTCTTTAAGGCTTTACATTCAACTTAAAACCCTGTTATTCTATCTATAAATATAATATTTTTATATAAAAATTTTAAAAATCACTTTCACTTGTTCTCTGATTAACTCTTAATATACTTTTCTCTTAATCTTTTTTTTTTACCACAAATACATTTAGAAATTTAATAAATTTTATTCCCATAAGCAACTCAAATGCTTGATAGGGCAATCTTGCAAGCCTTACAAACAAAATATTTGTATGTTTTATATCTAATTAACCAAAATTATAATGGTAATAAATCACTTTCTGAAAAGTATTCAAATGTCATACATAAACATAACAAAATAATCTTACCCTTCAACAATTTATTGATAATTAAACATTTCAAGTTAAAGTTATAATTTTAGAATCTCTAATAGGTTGATTTAAGTGTTTCAAATACTTTATGTTAAAAGCATATCACAGATTATCATGATAATAACAAAATTATTCCTAAAATGAAAACAGTTTTTAGTAAAGGGTCAATTTGCTTCAACATTTATATGTGTATTTTTACATTTTATTGGCTTTTTGGGCTGCCAGATTTAGCTAATAAAAATACAAGATCAGCCATTATGTTTGAATTTCAGATGAACAACAAATAACTTTTTAGTAACTGGCAGTTAATTTAACTGGGTGTCCTGTATTTTATCTGACAACCCTACTGGGTTTACAGAATTGCATACTCAACTAGGAGAGCAGAGTCACTATCTCCAGTGGGTTGCACTTAGTGGGTCAAATATTTGTGATCATCATGTAGTTACAGGGTCAAAAATTTGTGACCATAATAGGGTTGCTAGTTGTCAGAAATTAAAGACCTGGTCATCACTTTCTGGAGAATTCTACTCAAGTCACAGTTTAGAATGCTGAGATACTACAGTTACCTAAATTTGACCTGCTTTGTCAATGGTGACCCTGAAAACATTCATTTTAATAGAGTTTTACAGCCCTAGATGGCATTGATTCCTTAGATTTCTTCCAGTTTTTGCCACTACCTAATATTTTATTTTATTATTTTATTAATTTTTCAGAGACAGGGTCTTGCTCTGTTGTCCTAACTGAAGTGCAGTGGAATGATCATAGTTCACATTTTTTAATGACTGGGCTCGAGCAATCCTCTTGCCTCAACCTCCTAAAGTGCTTGGATTACAGGTGTGAGCCACTGTACCTGGCCTACCTAATTTTTATTCTACCTCGTTTCAACTGTTTATCATATTATTTGGGATGATGGAATCGTTATGATTTGAAATGATGGAGTTCTGAACTACCTCCCTTTCCTCAGTCCTAAATCTGAACAAGCAAAGCCTTAGAGGCCACTGGAATAATCTGTCTTCTTTTCCCCTAAGAGCAGTGGGGAGCCATCAAAGAGTTTCAGCAACAACATGACATGACCAAGTTTTTGTGTTTGGAAAACAGCAACAACAACAACACTCCGTTTGATGCATGGAGAATAAATAGGAGGAGTTTAAAGTGAGTGACAGAAACCATCTGGGAGGCTTTTGTGGTAAAGGGATTGAGAGATGATGATAAACTAGGTTAAGGTTGATGGAGATGGAGGAAACAAAGCAAATCTGAGTTATTTTGTAGCCAGAATCAGTGGGATATGATGATGGATTGAATTTAGGCAGTGAGAGAGAGGGAAGTATCAAGCTGGATTCCCAGGCATCTGGTATAGGTAACTGGTTGAATATTGATGCCACTCACCTAGATAAAAAACAAAGGAGGAGGAGGAGAGCAGTTTGGTTTAAAAAAAAAAGTGTTTATTTTGCTTTGTTTTGTTTTTGGCAAGGGTGGGGAAACATACTGAGTCCAGTCTAGGCATACTGAATTGAAGATGCACATGGGGTATACAAGTGAAGATGTTCAATTAACATCTGTAAATACAGTAGACTATTCTTTGGGTTCCAGCTACGGCTATAGAATCCAGAACTTCCTACAGCAACATTATTGCAATTTGTGTTTTCAAAGACTTTTTACCATGGCCATATTTCACAAAAGAAACGTATAATATGCAATGAGTTAAAAATAAATGTCCACAATAGGGTGGCTGTTCTGACCTTCCGATCCCTTATTGGTTGGTGATGGTATTTTAAAAATGCTGCTCCATTGGTAGATTCAAGGTTGTATCCCTATTTTGGGAATGACATGTATTTACTTGAACCCATATCCAGAAGAACACTGTTTCATGACTTAATTTAGTTCTGAATTTTGTGCCTTGTTACTCTGTTGTGTGCCTTGTTACTCTGTTATGATGCCAAGCTATTTAGAAGCAGTAGGTAAATAATAAATCTTTAAGCTTGAATCGCCTGTTTATAGTCAATTGACTTCTACCTCCAGGAGATGGAAACTTAATGAACTCTATCCTTTCTGTGACAACAAATTTTACTCAGTTCTTTCAAGTTGTTGTGAAGAATTCCTTGTACGTTTTTAAATTAGCCAGGACTTCCTACGATGTTTTTAATTTGGGAAATCCCTGTTCTTCAGGACATAGGTTTGCAGTCTGTGAGCTTTGCTAGTACACTTTATGTAGACAGTAGCTTGAGGGGCATTTTGGTCCATTTCTCACTTTTTTTTCCAAGCCCAAGCAACTTCCATTTGTATTCAGAATAAGCAGTTGGAGCTGTTTATGGCAGTTTTCTTTCTTTCTCTTATGTCTTTATTTTGTCTAGGATTTCTTAGAACATTTGCAAGGATATAGTCCTGAAAATAGCTTGTCTCTAAAGTGAACTTTTATAATACTATGCTAAATATTTTGATGTCTGTTCAGCTGTGGAAACCCATTCATCTGTTCTATTCAAACTATTTTTCTGATTATCAGAAATGAGAATATAATTATTATTTATTAACCACCATCAGTACTTTTTCTGGGATACAAAATATTGCTATTTCTATACAACACAATTTTTGACTAATTAATTAGACTGTATGCCTATAATGTCAAGAATCTTTTCCTCTATTTTCAGAAAGAGGACAAGAACATTTTTAGACTTCTTAAAATGCAAATTCTTTGCAGGCCTAGTTCCATATCGAGTCTGGGCTTTAACAGATCATCTTGAGAATAAATTGCTTACTGATAATAGATGACAAATAACTGTAAGTATTCAATGTCTAGTAACCTGTGATCTTTTCTTCCCACATGATGAGTGGTTACCAAAAAGTGAAAGATAAACCATGATAACATTAAAAAATTAATCAAATTAGTTACGGTATAGTTTTCAGGAACCAGAGGAGGACACCAAGGAGCCTTTCCAACCTTATGGGTTTGTTTTTTCTTTTTTTGAGTGCGTTGTTGGCTAGAGAAGGTCAAAGTTAAGATGATTCCAGTAAAATTTCAATGGTATACAAGGAATAAAGCCAGAGAGGGTGAGAGTCAGGATCAGAGACAGAAGAAATATGAACAAAGCAGGCTTTGTTAATGGCAACGTAGAAACTAAAATCCAGAGTGGGAGAGGCAAGGTATGAGATGCATGTAATACCAGAGAGATCCCAGGAAGAGGAATGGCAGGTTCATGTGAGGCTGTAATACTGTAAGGGACTACTCTGGCTGATGCCACAATCTATAATCCAAGCTTAAATATTTCCCTGAGTACCCTGGTTATAGCTAAGTCTCCATGAGATCACAGGTACAGGTGGAGGAAACTGTAACAGTATGATAGGAGGCAGATCATGACAGTTACCGCTGTGTTCATGCAACCTACCTGTGTCTTTAGCAACTGGAAGTTAAGTTTGACACTTAGCCATCTGGAGCCCACTATACAAGCAAGAAAAAAGGAGCAAAAAGAATAAGCTATGGTTTTATATACAGGTAGGGTAACTGAGAGCTCAGATCCCTCAGGAATGAAAATTAGCTCATACCACCCAGGTAAACATCAGAAAATAGCTACCTAGCAGGGGCATTGATAGGTACCAGAAAAAATAGTGTTTATATGAAATCTTATGAATTATATATTTTGTGCATATTTAGCACAAGTAATCTTGGTCATGAAGTGTTTACATAGTAATATCCCAAGATCGATATTTTGCCTTGGCTAGGGTGGGGTACATTTTTCACTTTGTTATCCAAGAAGTATCAGGGCACTCTACAAAAGACAAATCTTGTAAATCCTATTTGGATTCCAAGTAGGAAGAGACTTCTAGCCAAAGTGGATATAAACCACTGTCTGCTTTGTCCCTTAATCCTTGTCATTGTGTTCAGAAGCATGTGGTGCTTTGTGGAAAGAATGCAACTATCGTCCATGAGCCCTGGATACACAGGTTTTTTATGTATATATATAGTTAATATTGACCTTTATGTCCCATTCTTTATTCCTCTCTTGAGGTGTTTTGATCTTGTTTCCATCATCTATAATAAGCTTAGCCGGTGTCCTGAATTTCTTCTATCATATGCTTATGTAAGATATTGGTAATCAATTATGGCATGCTTTCTCATTGAGCTAGATCAGGTTATATACCCCTCATCAGAGTGCTCCAGACAGCTACTATAAGTTGTTTGGGTTGGAGCTTAAGACAAAACCTATTTGATGTATTGGGTGTATACTATCAAGAAAAAGAATTAGAAACAACTATAGGAAGGCTTGATCACTTGCTCACTCATTTCTTAGTATGCTTACAGCAAAAGTAGAAGGGTACACACTTGTGTCTATATATTCTAATGTTAGGAGATAAAAATAATACATGCAGAGTGAGGGTCAGTAGAGCAAAGAGTAAAATAAGCCATTAACTAATGAGGACAGTGATCTTCTAATTCACCCAATATTAGGAAGGACTGCTTAATAAGCACCCATCGTGTTAAATCAATAGATAAGTACTAAGAAATGCAATTATATGGCAACTAATAACCCAGGGAAAAGATAGGGTGACTATAGAGATAAAATAAGCCATATTACAGCATGCTTAAAGAGTACTTCAGCTACACTACTGTGGGATTATAATATAAATAATTAATAAATAAAAATACATTAGAATACCAGATGCTAGGAAAATGAGACAAATTCAACAATTTTCTTTAATGTTAACACTAAATAAACTTTATTTTTCCATTAATGAGCTACAACAATCATGGCACTAACTATAAACATCAGTGGAATCAAGACTCTTTATACCCAGTATTTACCTCCAACTCTACCAGTCTCAACAGCACCAAACTTGTTGAAGGAACACTGAGGAGAAATTTGTCTATACTGCTCACATCTCGTAAAAATTAAGAGCTGAACTTTTCTAGCTTATGTAAATGTAGTGGAGACTTTTATCTTGCACTCTTATATGTTGCAGGAAAGGAATATAAAATAATGACACTTTAAAAAGGAAAAAAAATCAGAACTCTTTACTTAAAAACTGTTCCGTTACAAAACCATGCATCAATTCAGCAGGCACTGGAAGTGTTTTAGGAAATGCTTGGGAACTTCTTGGGAAATGCTTCATAGGATGCTGATGAGTCAAAACATTAAACACAGTCTTTTAATATAATATTTTTAACCTAAAATAATAATGTCCATATTATTCACCTTCTCTTTTGACTATTTTTGGTTCAGACAGACTTTTTGGTGGTTTCTAAAAGGTAAGTTCATCCTTAAAGTAAGTGTGTTTGGCACGGACACAGGGAGGGGAACATCACACACTAGGGCCTGTTGGAGGGTGGGGGGCTAGGGTAGGAATAGCAGGGGTGGGGGGATTGGGGAGGGATAGCATTAGGAGAAATACCTAATGTAGATGATGGGGCGATGGATGCAGCAAACCACCACCATGGCACGTGTATACATATGTAACAAACCTGCACGATCTGCACTTGTACCCAGACCTTAAAGTATAATAATAAAAAAGAGTAAGTGTGTTTGGTATTGCTGAAGAGGGTCAAACAATGCTTCCAATGTTTGAGGACAATGTTAATGAAGATCTCCCCAAGTTCTTTGTGTGATGCTTGTTTCCCTGAATTGCGTGTGTTTCCCCATGTAAGAAATGAGTAATCTTGGCTAGGCATGGTGGCTCACGCCTGCAATCCCAGCACCTTTGGGAGGCCGAGGAGGGTGGATCACCTGAGGTCAGAAGTTTGAGACCAGTCTGGCCAACATGGTGAAACCCCTTCTCTACTAAAATAATAAAATTAGCCAGGTGTAGTGGCAGGCGCCTGTAATCCCAGCTACTCAGGAGGCTGAGGCAGACGAATCTCTTGAACCTAGGAGGTGGAGGTTGCAGTGAGCCAAGATTGTGCCACTGCACTCCAGCCTGGGTGACAAGAGCAAGACTCTGTCTCAAAAAAGAAATGAGGAATCTTTATTCATACATTTAATCACTTATTCATTTCACAAAAATACACTGAGTACCTATTCTCTTCCAGGTAGAGATATAGATGTTTGGGATGCAGAAGTAAACCAAGAGACAAAGGTTTCTGCTGTCCTTTATATAGATTACAGCCAAGAGAGGAAGACAGACAATAGGAAATAAACACTAATAAATAAATAATATATGTCAGAAGGTGATAAGTGCTACTGACAAAACAAAAGATAAAGAAAGGGAAGGGGAATGAAAGCTATGGAGTATGGGGTAGAAAGTTATGTTAATGAAAAGCCAACATTTGAGCTCAGAGTTAAAGTGGTGAAAAAGTATGCTATCTGGATATCTGAAATAACTGCTATAGGCAGGGAAAAAAACTAGAGAGCATTCCTGATATCATGAAATAACAACAAAATCAATGAAGATAAAATAGACTGAATGAGGGGGAGAGTAAAAGGAGATGAGGGCAGAGTGGTAATAGCAAAGGCCAGGTTACGATGAGTTAGGTAGATCACTTGGCTTTTATTCTGAGCAATTTGGGGAGCCACTGCAGTATTTTGAGCAGAGATGCTATGTGACCTGATTTGGTTTTTAAAAAGGTAGTCCTGGGTGTTCCACTTCAGGTATGGCTGAGTACTTCCTACTGAATCCCACCCTTCATAACGACTAGAAATAATTGAACAAAAGCAGGGATTGTGAGGGTGTAGAGGATTGATACTTGAAAGAAGTGATGGCATCAGGTGAGATTCCTAAGTTTTAGTCACTTTACACCGCTACCTTCAGCCTGTTTCCAGGCTTTAGCAGTATTAAGTGGCTAGAACTCTGACGGAAAACCTGCAGTCATACAGGCTTAAAGAATTAGAGTACAGAGTCTGAGCAAGCACCGTCATTGCATCCCTGGCTGACCATTGAATCGCACATGTGCAGGGCCAAGCTAAAGGTTAAAAAAAGAAAATAAATTAAATGAGACTTGAACTGTAACTCAAGAAAAACTTGTTGGAAAAATCAAAGGAAATATCTACTATAGAAGAGAGAGAAGTGTCTACTGAGGAGGTAACGTTTATGTAGAAATCTAATGGCTGAGAAAGAGGCAGCCATGTGAAGGCAGGAGGAATGTGGGCAAGCTAAACAGGATTCTAGGCTTTGGGAACACTATGGCCAGAGACTCAAAGGCAGGAAAGAGTGTGTTGTTTTCCAGGAAATGAAAGGAGGCAAAATGTGGAATATACAAATGAGGGAAAGGGACAATTTGTCACAAAACAGTAACTGCTCTAAGTGTTTATTATATACTCACCACTGTAGGGAGATAAAGAAAAAGCACTAAAGTTGACATCTATCCTTAAGATACTTACAGTCACATTAAAGAGACAAGATTGGTAATGTCAATGAAAAAACTAAACTTCAGCAGCAGAGAGCATGTAGTTGGTCAATGCTCTGAGTATTCAAAATAGATTTGCATGCAAGTATCATCTCATTTAACCCTCATAATAGCCCTATGGAGCAGGTAGAATTATTACAACTATGCTTATTTAACCCAGTTATTCTCTCTCTCCTCTCCCTCCCTGCCTCCTCACTAACTATAAGCCCTTTGAAGGCATAGGCCACACCTGTTTCTCTTACCACTGTACCCTCCTCAGCACCAGGGACAGCTCCGAGTTCAGCGAATCCCTCAGTAAATCTTTATTAAGCACTTGAGTTTTACAGATTGGTAAGTCAAGGCTTTGAGGGGAAACAACTTAAATGCTCAAGGGAATACAGCATGTCTATGATAGGATTAATTAGAATTCATGGCTGTCATGTCCTAGGCCAGTATAACTTGGCTAGTGATTTTCGATTCTCCCTGCCTCCCTCCTTGCCTTTCTCCCTCCCCTCTGCTTCATTGTTTCTTCCTTTCCTTCCTTCCTTCAAATAGCAGAAAATATTGTTTTGAAACAAAATTGTATTCACCTGGATGTAGAAAACAGGCAAAATTTGTTATAAATTCATCATAGATATTTATAATTCTAGTGTATAATTTTAGGAATTATTATTAATGTCAGTCAATGATAATAATGAAAGTTGTTTAATGAACATAAAGATTAGATGCAGGTAGCAGTCATCTGAAAGTCTCACTATGCAATTTATTAATTAATTTTGTTTTAAATTCCCAGTATTGAGAAAATCTACATGAATCTAAACGCTAGTAGCTGCAAATGGTGGCAGGTGTTAACGATAGATTTCCAGCAATCTCAAAATGCTTAAATTTCACTAATCCTAAAGACTGAAAGACAATTAAAAGAGGACACCTTGATTTTAAATTTGAATCACTAGCAACAGCATCTAATTAACTCACAAGCCTGCTTCAATATTCTATAGTATGATGATACTGTCATAATACAACATGTTGTATGTCCCTTTGTAACTGCACAATTGACTATCATGTGCATTTAGAGCAAGCACTAGTAATGCAGCTGTGCCTTGCATTTCATTAGGCCCAGCATATGTGTTCCGTGATCCTCTTCTCATTTGTGCGATTTTGTGGAAGTGGACCAGCAAAAGCTTGAAAGAAAAGGTAAATGAGAACTCATAACTCTCTAATAAATGACATATGTCTAAGAAGTTCAAATTTCTAGCATATCTAACAGGAAGAACTTTATTCTGAGGTCTGCTCCCAAACCTGCCTCCCTGTACCACATAAGGAAACACATCTATGGCTTTCAATCTGCTCAAGCATGGCATGTTTGAGTGAGCATATTATGTTTACTACAGTTTAATAAAAATTTTAGAGTGCTTTTCTGAAATTAAATTCAACCCTCATATTTGTCCTCTTGAAACCCCCAAGAGCTCTGCAGACCTCTGTTTGAAATCCAGGCGCCATAGGAGTATGCTTCACCTTAAGCTATCTCAAACTTAGGTAAACTGACTGTGGTACAGTCTGTCCAGCCCTAGGAGTGAGGCATTATAAGAAATTTCATATAGTCTTCAAGACATGTATGTGCATTTTGCCAATGATCTCAGGCACAGACCATGGAAACCTTTTGCTCTCCAGTTGGAATGTAATTGCTTTGCGTATCAAAATTTAGTGGGGCAACGGAAGGAGTATCTCAATTTTTACACTATTATTAATGTTTCCCTTTTCAGTGTACTTATCATTTATCTGTAAAGGACATTGTGGAATTTTGAAAGTTGAAGACTGAAAAAATATATGTTATTTAGTTTTATTAACTTAATTTTGCATAAGTAATTTCTCAGAAAGGTCTGCAACCAGCACTCATTAGTTTTTATATTTGTCAACTAAATAAAGGTGTTTTTACTGTTGTAAAATGTACAGGTTTAGGTTTACACATAGGGAAACTGAACATATTTTGTAGGGAAGGGAATATGTGGGAAAGACAAAGAAATTCGATAAGGGAGTTAAGTGGTTTGCTTTTTTTCTGCCTTAACAGACCTAAGAGTTAAATACATGTGTTAGTAATGGTGGATCACAATGCAGCAGTGGTGGCTCGATGAGTAAAGGTAGCAATGAGGACATATAACATTAAAATGGGTTTTGTGTGTGTGGCTTGAAGAACTCCCCCTTCCCCTGGTAGTTAGGTAATTATAATGTGAATGCTCCCTCATAGCTTCTCAGTCTACTGAAATCCTATCTTGCTTTCTGAAGTGGCTCTTCCATAAAGACTTCTCTGACTTTTCTTACGCTTATTCATCAACCATTTGTCCCTTCTTTTCTAAATTTCTACGGAAGTTACAGAATCAGTGCCAGTGCCACTTAACATAGCTAAATGAAGAGACAGAAAGCATACTTAATCAGGAGTTAGAAGGCACAGGTGTGGCTTTGTGTTTCCAGCAGGCAAGTAACCCCCTTATTTCGATTTCCATCTATTAAATGAGGAAGGCAGCAATAATTCTACCTGCCTTCTAGAGCTATTGTGAGGGTCAAATAAGATGATTCTTACAAATGTATGTTGAACACTTAGAGCATTGGCTAATTACATGCTGTCCAGGGTTGAAGGTTAGTTGTTTTACTAGCATTAGCAGTCTTATCTCCCTGCTATAATTTTAAGTACCTTGAAGATGGAGATCAACATTAATGCTTTTGCTTCATCTCTCTACAGTAGTGAGACTATAATAAATATTTAGAACAGTTCTTGTTTATCATTTCCATTTACATAGTGCTTTATAATTGGCAAAGCAGTTTCACATACATTATATTCATGTGAAACTGCTTTGGCAATTATATATTGTATCTTCATTTTTATAAGCCAGAATATCAAGATTTTGAGAGACATAGTGACTCTCTCAAGGCCTCACAGAAGAGTTTTTGGAACTATCATACAGATCTGTGGGTCTTTTCACTGTGTGGTTAACTTTTTGTAATTTGAGTACTACCAAAGAGATGCTTTATTCTAAGTAGTTCATGAGACTCTGGTTATAGAAGGAATTTGACTTTGTTAGCCATGAAAGTCCTCTAGAAGTGGCATTATTCATTCTCTACAGCTGGCTGTTCCTGTGCCTTTGACAGATTTATTTTCTTTTTCATTATAACAGCAAAGGTAGTTAGTGCATGGCACGTGCTCAGAGTGACGCATGGATTAGGGCTTCTCCATTTCAACACAGTCAGTTCTTATTTTTTGAGATTGTGAATTATCCAAGGTCTCTGTTGGGCTGTTCTTTTCCTTTTTGATATCACTCACTTTTTGTACATGTCACTATGAGCTTGAATTCTGATCTGAATGTAGCTAAGAGAGAGGATGACTGATTTCAATTCTAAATGTGATATTTTTAACAACACTGAAAAAACGTTTTACAGAAAAGTTTGAAGTTATTGGACAAAAAAAAAATTTTTAATTATCAGGATAGGTTTTTCCCCTGCACATTCTCCTGGCCCTAATTAATACTGACTCTGTCATCCAAATTAATTCCAAACAAAACTAAACAGTCAATGAAAAACATTGTATCCTAACTATTATAATTAAAATCTAAATTTAGGTCAGAACATGCTCCTTATATCACCCCAGTGTTTGACTAGGAATGAGAGTAATAAGGATGCAGTGAGCTACTGACAAGACCCTAGCACAATTCTCATCAATTTCTATAATGATTTTGACATTTCATCAAAGCTCAGGAGGAAATTAAGCAATTATTTATTTGACTTTAAAAATCACAGGGTGACAGAATGTACTCAAGTGACTGCAAATGAAATGCTCTGAAAAAGAAGAACTGCAGCAGGTAAATCACAACTGAAATTAGAGCAAATGTCACTATGTCAGGTGCAAAGTGACAAGTCTTATGCAGGGTGCTTCAGGTTAATGGGTGATATTTCATTTGGCCAAAATGACCAGAAAAGTTCAATAATGTAATTTCATCTTAGAAAAGAACTACTTAAAACCAAAGTCTATAGGAAGCTGATGTGGTTTTAAAATCAGTGAAATTAGCATGCAGCTGGAGGGGCGGATCAAGATGGCTGAATAGAGGGCTCCACTGATTGTCCCCCCTGCAGGAACACCAAATGTGATAACTATCTACACAAAAAGAATCTTTTTAAGAACCAAAAATCAGGTAGTTACCAGTGCTGCAACAGTGGGGTCCCCGCTTCTAGGTCCCTGATTCTAGGCCTTGGCTCTTGAATGGTGTTTCTGGAGCTGCCCTGGGCAAGAGGGTAGTCTGCTGCCCTAAAGGGTGAGTACGAAGCCTGGCAGCATTCACCAAAAGCTGACTAAAGAGCTTTTGGCCTTTAAGTGAACATCAGTGGTAGCCTGGCAATATTCTCCACTGGGCTGTGGTGGTGGCCATTGGGTAAAGGTCTTTTGCCTGTGAAAAGGGGAGGGAAGAGTGAGAAGGACTGTTTTTCATGGCTTGAGTGCCAGTTCAGCTGTAGTACAATAGAATACCAGGCAGATTGCTGAGGTTTTTGACTATAGTTCCTGGCTCCCTGCATCTCTGGACCCGCCAGGAGCTTGAGGGAATGCACCACCATGAAGGGAATGACACATGCCTAGCAGGCTTCACTACCTGCTGATTGTAGAGCCTTAGGGACTTGAGTGAACATAGGTGATAGCCAGGTGATGGTTACAGTGTGCCAAGGGTGAGACCCAGTGCTGTAATAGCAATATGACTGCTCATGTCAACCTACCCCAAGTTCAAGTTAGCTCAGCACAGACGAAGAGACTCCATTCATTTGGGAGAAAGTAAGGGAAGACAAGAGTCTTTCCCTGGTAATCAAGAAAATTCTTCTGGATCTTATCCAAGACCACCATGGTGATACCTATACTAGTCTGTAAGAGCCACACAGTTACTGGGTTTGGGTTGCCCCTTAATGCAGATATGGCTTAGATCACAACATCCAAGTCCTTTCAAATACTTGGAAATCTTTCCCAAGAAGGATGGCTACCAACGAGCCCAGACTGTGAAGACTAAAATAAATACCTAACTCTTCAATGTCCAGACATCCACAAGCAGCCAGACCATCCAAGAAAACATGACTTCACCAAACAAACTAAATAAGGCACTAGGCACAAATTCTGGAGAGATGGAGACATGTGACCTTTCAAACAGAGAAATCAAAATAGCTGTTTTGAGGAAACTCAAAGAAATTCAAGACAACACAGAGAAGGAATTCAGAATTGTATCAGATACATATAACAGAGATTGAAATAATTTAAAAGAATTAAGCAGAAATTCTAGAGTTAGAAAATGCAATAGGCATGCTGAAGTATTCATCAGAGTCTTTTAAGAGCAGAATTGATCAAGCAGAAAAAAGGATTAATGAGCTTGAAGACAGGCTAATTTAAAACACACAGAGGGGACAAAAGAAAAAGAATAAATAAATAATGCACACCTACAGGATCTAGAAAACAGCCTCAAAAAATCAAATCTGAGAGTTATTAGCCTTAAAGAGAAGTTAGAGAAAGAGATGGGTTAGAAGGTTTATTCAAACAAATAATAACACAGAGAAAGATATCAGTATCTAAGTATGAGAAGAATATAGAACACCAAGCAGATTTAACCCAAACAAGACTATCTCAAGGCATTTAATAATCAAACTCCCAAAGATCAAGGATGAAGAAAGGGTCCTAAAAGAAGCAAAAGAAAAGAAACAAATAACATTCAATGGAGATTCAATACATCTGTCAGCAGGCTTTTCAGTGGAAACCTTACAGGCCAAGTGAGAGTGGCATGACATATTTAAAGCACTGAAAGAAAAAAAAAACTTTTACCCTGTAATAGAATATCCAGCAAAAATATCCTTCAAACATGAAGGAGAAATAAAAACTTTCCCAGACAAACAAAAGCTGAGGGATTTCAACAACACCAGATTTGTCCTACAAGAAATGTTAGGATAAAAGGCCAAGATGGCTAACTAGAAACAGCTGTGGTTGGAGGCTCCCACTCGAATGAAAATGGCAAGTGAATCCTGCACCAACAACTGAGGTATTCAAGTTCTCTCATTGGGACTGACTAGGCAGTTGGCGTGACTTAGGGAGAGTGAGGGAAAGCAGGGTACTGCAAAGGACTGCCTGGGAGCCACATGGGGAAAGGGGAGCTACCATCCCCAGCAAAGGGAGGCAATGAGTGATTGTGCTACCCTTATCAGGAAGCCATGCTTTTGCCATGGACCTATGCAACCTGTGGATCAGGAGATTGCCCTTGTGAGCCCACACCACCAGGGCCTTGGGTCCCAAGCACAGAACTGTGCAGATTCTTGGTGGCCACATGGATGGAGACCGTCTAAGACTACTGGGTACCTAGGGGAAGGGGTGGCCATCATCACTGCGGTTGTGTTCTGCCTAAGACAGCTGAGCTCCCTGGAAGAGAGATGCTCATCACTGTGGCTGCCTGCTGCCTAAGATGACTGAGCTCCTGTGGGTAGGGGTGGCTGTCATCACTGTGGCTCCAGTCTGCCATTTTTCCCCTGCCAGTGCTAGGGAGACTGGATGATTTAGACCCAGGAGGAATTCCCCACAGCACAGCACAGCACAACAGCTTTGGCAGATCATGGCCAGACTGCCTCTTTGGGCCAGACCCTGACCCACCCCTCCTCACTGGGCAAGGCCTCCCTGTAGGAATTTCAGCAACTCCAGCCAGGGATTTAGGGATAGAGCTCTGATCTCCTTGGGACTGAGCCCCTGCAGGGAATGGTAGTAACAGTCTGTGTGGATCATCATACTTAGCCTTTTCCCCTGCTGGCTCTGAGGAATTGAGACAGTCCAGATAAGTGTGATTCCCCCCAGTGCAATACGCCCCCTCTGCCAAGGGGCAGCCAGAGTGCTTCATTAAGTGGGTCCCAGATCCCGTGCCTCCTGATTGGGTGAGATTCCCCCAACAGGGGTCCCCAGACACCTTATACAGGAGAGTTCCTGCTGGCATCAGGTCGGAGCCCCTCTGGGACACAAATCCAAGAGGAAGGAACTGGCAGCCATCACTGCTGTTCTGCAGCCTCCACTGGTGACACTCCCAGGTGTGAGAGGGACCCAGGTGAATAGGGTCTGGAGTGGACCCCCAGCAAACCACAGCAGCCCTTCGGAAGAAGGTCCTGACTGTTAAAAACAAACAAACAAACAAAGCTACAACAACAACAGCATAAACAAAAATATCCCCATGAAAATCCCATCCAAAAGTCAGCAGCCTCAAAGATTGAGCTAGCTAAACACAAAGATGAGAAAGAATCAATGAAAAAAAAAAAACACTGAAAACTCCAAAAGCTAGTGTGTCTCTTCTATTCCAAGTGATTGCAATGCTGCTCCAGCAAGGGCACAGAACTGAGCAGAGGCTGAGATGAGTGAATTGACAGAAGTAGGCTTCAGAAGGTGGGTAAAAACAAATTTTGCTGAGCTAAAGAAGCATGTTCTACCCCAGAAGCTAAGAACCATGATAAAACATCACAGGAGCTGTTAACCGGAATAACCAGTTCAGAGAGGAAAACAAATGATCTGATGGAGCTGTATAACTCATGAGAACTTCACAATGCAATCACTAGTATCAATAACCAATTAGACCAAGCAGAGGAAAGAATTTCAATGCTTGAAGACTATCTTGCTGAAATAAGACAGGCACACAAGATTAGAGAACAGCGAATGAAAAGGAGTGAATAAAACCTCCGAGAACTATCGGCTTACGTAAAAAAGACCAAACCTACAACTGATTAGGGTATCTGAAACAGACAAGGAGAATGGAACCAAGTGGAAAAACACACTTCAGGATACTATCTGAAGAACTTCCCAAACCTAACAAGACAGGCCAACATTCAAATTTAGGAAATCCAGAGAAGCCCAGTAAGATAATCCATGAGAAGATCAACCCAAAACACATAATCATGAGATTCTCCAAGTTGAAATGGAGGAAAAAATGTTAAGAGCAGCCATAGAGGAAGGCCAGGTCACCTACAAAGGGAAGCACATCAGACTAACAGTGGACCATTCAGGAGAAACCCTGTGAGCCAGAAAAGACTGGAGGTCAATATTCAACATTCTTAAAAGAATTTCAAACCCAAAATTTCATGTCCGGCCAAACTAAGCTTCATAAACAAAAGTGATAAAATTCTTTTCAGAAGAGCAAATGCTGAGGAAATTAATTGCCACCAGGCCTGCCTCACAAGAGCTCTTGAAGGAAGCACTAAATATGGAAAGGAAAAACCATTACCAACCACTGCAAAAACACACTAAAGTACAAAGACCAATGACACTATGAAGCAACTACATCAAAAAGTCTGCAAAATAACCAGCTGGCATAATGATGACAGGATCAAATTCACACTTAACAATATTAATCTGAAATATAAATGGGCTAAATGCTCCAACTAAAAGACACAAAATTGCAAGCTAGATAGAGACTCAAGAACCATCGCTGTGCTATATTAAGAGACCCATCTCACGTGCAAAGACACACACAAGCTTAAAATAAAGGAATGGAAGAAAATCTACCAAACAAATGGAAAGCAGAAAAGAGCAAGGGTTGCAATCCTAGTTTCTGACAAAACAGACTTTAAACAAACAAAGATTTTTTTAAAAATACAAAAAAGGGCATTACATAATGGTAAAGAGATCAATTCAACGAGAAGAGCTAACTATGATAAATATATGTACACCCAATACAGGAGCACCAGATTCATAAAACAAGTTATTAGGGACTGTAAACAGACTTAGACTCCCACACAATAGTACTGGGAGACTTTAACACCATGCTGTCAATATTAGACAGGTCAATGAGACAGAAAATTAACAAGAATATTCAGGACTTGAACTCAGCTCTGGATCAAGTGGACCTGATAGATATCTATCTGGTTTTGAGTGGAGAGATATCTAACTGTCCACCCCAAAATAACACAATATATATTCTTCTTGGCACCAAATGACACTCTAAAATCAATCACGTAATTGGAAGTAAAACACTCCTTATCTAATGCAAAAGAATTCATAACAGTCTCTCAGACCACAACACAATTAAATTAGAACTGAAATTAAATTAGAACTGAAGATTTAAAAACTACTCAAAACCACACATGTGCATGGAAATTGAACAACTTGCTCCTGAATGACTCCTGGGTAAATAATGAAATTAAAATCAAAAAGTTATTTGAAACCAAAGAAAACAAAGAAACAATGTACCAGAACCTCTGGGATACAGCTAAAGCGGTGTTAAGAGGGAAATTTATAGTACTGAATGCCCACATCAAAAAAAAAAAAAAGATATCAAATAGACATCCTAACATCACAAATAGAGAAGCAAGACCAAACAAACTCCAAAATTAACAGAAGACAAGAAATAACCAAGATCAGGGCAGAATTATAAAAGATTGAGACATGAAAGCCCTTCAAAAAATCAATGAATCCAGGAGCTGGTTTTTTGAAAAAATTAAATAGACCACTAGCTAGACTAATAACAAATAAAAGAGAGAAGAATCAAATGACACAATCAAAAATGATGAAAGAGATATCACCACTGACCCTACAGAAATACAAACTACTATCAGAGAATACTATAATCTCCTCTATGCAAGTAAACCAGAAAATCTAGACGAAATGGATAAATTCCTGGACACACACACTTTCCCAAGACTAAACCAGGAAGAAACTGAATCCCTGAGTAAATTAATATCAAGTTCTAAAATTGAGGCAGTAATAAATAGCCTACCAACAAGAAAAAGCCCAGGACCAGACATATTTACAGCTGAATTCTACCAGAGGTACAAATAGGAGCTGGTACTATTTCTTCTGAAACTATTCCAAACAGCTGGAAAAGAGAGACTACTCCCTAGCTCATTTTATGAGGCCAGCATCATCCTGATACCAAAATCTGGCAGAGATACAACAACAAAAAAACACTTCAGGCTAATATCCCTGATGAACATCAACACAAACATCCTATATAAAATGCAGGCAAACTTAACCTAGCAGCACATCAAAAAGCTTATTCACCATGATCAAGTCAACTTCATCCCCGGGATGCAAGGCTAGTTCAGCATACACAAATCAATAAACATAATTCATAACATAAACAGATCTAAAGGCAAAACCACATGATTAGCTCAATAGAAGCAGAAGAGGCCTTCAATAAAATTCAACGTCCCTTCATGTTAAAAATTCTCAATAAACTAGATATTGAAGGAACATATCTCAAAATAAAAGAGCCATTTATGACAAACCCATAGCCAATATACTGAATGGCCAAAAGCTGGAAACATTCCCCTTGAAAACTGGCACAAGACAAGGGTGACCTCTCTCACCACTCCTATTCAACATAGTATTGGAATTTCTGGCCAGGGCAATCAGGCAAGAGAAAAAATAGAGTATTCAAACAGGAAAGGAGGAAGTCAAATTGTCTTTGTTTGCAGATGACATGATCTGATATGTAGAAAATCTCATCCTCTCAGCCCAAAAGCTTCTTAAGATTATAATCAAATTCAACAAAGTCTAAGGATACATAGTTATTGTGCAGAAGTCACAAGCATTCCTATACATCAACAACAGGCAAGCAGAGAGCCAAATCATGAATGAACTCCCATTAACAACTGCTACAAAGAGAATAAAATACGTAGGGATACAGCTAACAAGGGAAGTGAAGGACCTCTTAAATGAGAACTAGAAACCACTGCTCAAGGAAATCAGAGAGGACACAAACACATTGAAAAATATTATATGCACATGGATAGGTAGAATCGACATCATGAAAATGGCCATAATACCCAAAGTAATTTGTAGATCCAGTGCTATTCCCATTAAACTACCATTGACATTTTTTACAGAATCAGAAAAACTACTTTAAAATTCACATGGAACCAAAAAAGAGCCCATATAGCCAAGACAATCCTAAGAAAGAATAATAA
>CAUYLG010067257.1:0-139348 GCA_963573385.1 Cacajao melanocephalus
AAGCACCTGGATTCCCCAGCCACACAAGGGATTCTTCAAGAATCTAAGATGCCACACAACTCAGCCAGAACTCCACCATCAAGCCCCTCCACCACCACAGTTCAACCTAGGATACCTACCTCGAGCATGACGATAGGAGTCGCGGCTCCCCACGCAACAAAACATGTGCAGCAGCCACTGCCTTGCCCTGTGTGGTCCCACTACAGTCACACGAGTCTGGCCTGTAGCTGTGAACCAGCTCTCCAGCTGAATAAGGGTGTGGCTGTTCATCTCGATGCAGCGAAGGTATGTGTCACTGTACCCTGTGAGAGAAGAGGTGAGAGGAGGGAATGTCAGCCATCAGCCCTTGGGCAGTGGGGAGGGGTGGCCTTTGGGGAAGGGATCTGAGACCTATGAAGGTGGCAGAGTAGGGAAAAATCGAAAACCGAGAAGACAAGGCTGAAGAAGGGGAGGTTACCAAGGGCCACTCACCGAAGATGAGCTCCTCCTGGTCCTCTTCCATGTGGAACACCATTGGAGCAATAAAGTTTTCAGGCAGGGTCCACCATGGCTTCTTGCTGAGAGCACTTGTTCCCATGTCCATGCTCTGCTCCCACCTGTTTCAGAAGAGGGACAGGTCCAAGCAACTGGTTGGCAAAGGACTTAGAAAAAGTGAGGAAGGGCCCAGGCTCTATCCTTAATAAGGAATCCAAATGACTCACCCCTTGAACCACCTTAGGATGGGTGTCCGATCCCCATAGCTCTTCCCAAGATTATTCATTCCAAGTAATTATCTGCTCTGAGCTTAATCCCTTCAAGCCAAACTTAATCATCTGATTAGTGCTTGCCTATCAGGGGTGCTGGAATCAAAAATTTTCTTCTCTCTAAATTCAAAGGATGTTGGAGCAGATCTACTGGGCATCAACCATGGCAGGGATTGAGGGACACAGGTGCAGGGAGGCTCCAGATGGGCTCCCTAGATTTGCACAGGTGTTGGCAGCCACCCAGTGACCACACAGTATATTCCAACAAGACTGGGTTTATAATGTTGCATCAAGGGAGAGCAAACACAGGAAAATAAACTTTACACAGAGGGTTGTAGGAAGCCTATTACAGGAGTTGATTAGGTGAATGTAAGGAGTGTTTGGGAGTAGAGGACAGTTTTCTAAAATGGGGCAATTTGGTGATTATCCTGGTAAATTTATCTAGGAAGAGAAATAGATTAATGTATTCTTCAACGCAGAATGTTATCAATCTCTGGTTTCAAATATAGTTACAGATGGACTTTCTACATCTTGTCTCATGATAATCACTGAGCAATTTTAACTGGTTAAAATATTTTGCAGGAGTTCTTTATGTTTGGTAGGGAAGATTCAACTCTGCCTATCGGCTCCCAACTGCAAGTTCCTAGGTGCTTTTTCACTCTTCAACCTTCCCTTTTGACCAAAGACAGAATCAGCCATCAGGACTTTCATCTATGGGGTTCAGATCTATACCACTGTCAGAATCCACTTGTCACAAGTTTATTGGGAGAATGCTGTCTGGGTCTGCATACAGTTGGTCTCTCGTGTACATTTTGTTACTAAGTATACGTAGTGAAAATATACTCTGACTGCACAGTAGCATTTAAGACTGAACAGGATATACTGGTCAAATACGGGTAATTGGGGGGTGGGGAGTTGGGGAGAGATAGTATGGGGAGAAATGCCAGATATAGGTGATGGGGAGGAAGGCAGCAAATCACACTGCCATGTGTGTACCTAAGCAACAATCTTGCATGTTCTTCATATGTACCCCAAAACCTAAAATGCAATTAAAAAAACACAAAAATATATACATATATACAGTTAATTACTAGAAACAAAATAATTATTAATCCTTGTAATCCTAGTAATAGGTTGCAAAAACAAAGGCCGATTTCAAAAGCAGACCATGAAACGATGTCCCAAATCCATCTGAATCTGTTCTAGAGAGCCAGGTAGTCTTTTAACCTTGCCGCAAAACTGTTTTGCCTGAACAGTAATGTTTTACAGAGGTGCTGCAAACAGTCTTCACTGTAAAGCAAAAGTTTTCCTTGGTTGGCCAAGAAGAAACCAAAAACTGTGAAATCATTCATAACTACCATGAAACTTTATTTTAAACTGGGTTACTGGACCTCCAGAAAAGAAGTAGTGTCATCTATTGATTTCTGCTAGGACCAGAGGCACATTTTGGACTGCCTTTTCTAGTCATATTATGCCTATTACTGGAATTGGCATAATATGAGTATAGATGAAGAGGGAGTCAGTCATCTCTCCTGGAAGTTCTGCTGAATAGTCCACGCTTGCCTCATTTAAGGTCGCTGAGTATCTCTCTCAGAGAAATATCATTTCCTGTAGGAGTAGATTTTAAAATATTGAAAAATATTATGAATAAAATTATCTAAAACTTACTCCATATTACACAAGATAAATTTGTGTAATGATCAAGAGACTGGATACCCACATAAAAAGTAGGCCTTAGTGTTGCACAAACTGAAACGGGTGTCATTTATCACAGTAAGAGCAGGACAATTAATAATCCTTCAACACGTGAAGATTGCTTGAGTGGAGGCTGGGGAGTCACTGAAGATAAAGGACTAACACTGCAAGGAGAGACTCAATACATTATAGCAATAATGTAGCAGACTTATTTTGTTGTTTGAAGTCAGTGTTCAATATTGATAAAACTGAAGGTGAAAATTAACATTGTCAGGAAAATTTAAATTCCAGAAGAAACCTGTAGAAGAAAATCTGCCTTTTGAAGTGTTGAATAGCTATTAAATTTCTGTTAGTGGAATCAGGTAGAGGATAAAAACTGCATTAGTCAGTTAGATTTAAAACAATAAATTGGGGAGTGGTGACTCAGGCCTGTAATCCCAGCACTTTGGGAGGCCAATGCAGGGGTTTGGGGGCCGGGGGTGGGCTCTGTAAGCCAAGATTTTGAGATCCGACTGGGTGACAAAGTGAGACTTTGTCTTTACTAAAAACTAAAAAAAATTTAGCCGAATGAAGTGGTGAGCACCTGTACTCCCAGCTATTCAGGAGGCTGAGGTGGGAAAATAGCTTGAGCACAGGAGTCTGAGGCTGCATTGAGCTAGCGTCACAACACTGCACTCTACCCTAGGTCCAGCACAAGACCCTGTCTCTTAGAAAAAAATAAATAAATAAAAACAATAGCTATAGTCTACAAAAAAAAACACAAGAAAGTTTTGCCTTACCTTAGGTGGCAGAGAAATTCTGTACTATAGAAGATTAAAATAAAATACAATTTGTGAAAGAATCTTAAAAACTTTTGGTTGGCCTCTAGGAGACAACCAGGCACGTTGATAAGCAAAGCAAAATTTTTAAAGGAGGGCAAAGATACCAGAACGCGTATCTTGTTTTATTGTCTTGGGTGAAAGTATCTACTTGGTGTCATCAGCAGCTTGATCTGAAGATATTGGTTTGGTCATCTTCTTCCAAAGATCATGGTTCTGGAAGACACTTAAGAATCCTCAGTTTATGGTTTCTCAACGAAGTCCTTTCCATTGAGGACAAGGGTAGTTTTTCCTCTGATTTTTAGAAGTCTTTTCCAAAAGACTAAATCTTCAGATTTCTAGTCATGCAGAGACTAATTAGGTGGCTATTTGGGGAAGATTGTTGTTACCTATTAAAAGCTACATGCATCAAATGAATCCTTTGTAGTATTTAGAAATGTGAGCTTGTGGTATGACAAAGTACAGGTTCAGGAAGTGAATTTCTAACTGCATGGAGTAGCCTATGGATCCCAGGAGGAGTTAATATTGCCATCAAGGCTAATAGCAATTCCCAAGACATGGAAGTTCAAGTCCTGGAGAGCAGTCTCAAATTCAGTGTTAGAATTCATTTTTTTTCTAATTGTTCTAAATATTCATTTGGTACAGCAAGTATGTTATTACTGTTAGAAAAAAAATTTTTGGAGCTGCTCTTTTATAACAGCTACGGGAAATGTGTGCCACACACACACCCCACCCCATAATCACTGAAGATATGTTGGAATTCCTTAAGTCCAGAATAACAGTCAAGCAATTTAATCAGCAAAACCTTGGTTGTCTATCAGGAATATCCTCGATCCATTCTGGAGGTAAGCAGACAATGGCTAGAACTTATTTACAAACCACCAGTATGGCAACTGCTTTGGTTAATGCTACTTGTTTAGCGTAGTGGTACATTATTTCGTCAGGATTCTGGGTTATCGCACTCTGTAAGTGAATCTCCATTTTATCATATGGCTACCCCCTTAGGTAATAGCAAAGCTTCTGAAAGTTCTTTAATTTCTTGCCTTTTTTTTTTTTTTTTTTTTAAGACGGGGTTTCACCATGTTGGTCAGGCTGGTCTTGAACTCCTGACCTCAGGTGATATGCCCGCCTTGGCCTCCAAAGTGCTTGGATTACAGGCGTGAGCCACCATGCTCGGCCGATTTCTTGCCATTTTTAATGAGACTTCCTCAAGAGGTCAGAAAACCTCTTCATTTCCAAAGTTTTCTGATACGAACCAACTAATTATACATCCACTGCCTATATAAATATTTGCTTTTTTTTTTTTTAGCAGGCCCCTCCACCACTCAGAAATACTGCCTCTTTTAATCTCTCCTTTACTGAATGAAGGAGAACAATTCAGCCACCTGAGCTGAAAACAACAAAGCACTATGTACTGGGTAGGGGTGGCTGCCAGCTAAGGCTAGCTGGTGCCGCTGGAAAAATTACATATGCGCAATTATGAAAATAATATTATCCAAAGTACCACATAGGACCACAAACACAGAGTCAGAGATAATGCCAGTTATGCACAATCTTGGTGACCTCATATTTTAGAGCAATAAAAAAGGCAAGGTTTGCAAGTGTAACACATGGAGTAAGTAATCGTCTTTATTTACATATTCATGGGAAGGTGCACACACACAGGAAGGAGAGGAGCCCTGATGCTCTTGGCTTTGCCTGTCCCTGCTGGGTGTGGACTCACAGCAAGACAGGCACATCTGAAAACAGAAGTGTCGATAATCTTCTGATGGTAGAGGGGTTTTTTATTTTTGTTTCTATTATTTTGTTTTGTTTTTAGAGACAGAGTCTTGCCCTATAGCCCAGTCCAGTAGAGAGTAGTGTTGTGATCATAGCTCACTGCAATCTCAAACTCCTGGGCTCAAGTGATCCTCCCAATTCACCCTCCCAAAGCACCAGGATTACAGGCATGAGGCACTGTACCCAGCCTGATTGTGGAGTATTTAAAAAGCAAGAATATGTTAACAAATATGCACTCGAATAAAATATACTTTTTACTGCATGCTACATGAGATTCTCAAGATTTCTTAGGCTCGAACAAATAGATTATGAGAAATTGACAGCTTCAAATTTATGGGTTTCATTTGGCATGGCTTTTCAGGTTCCCAGGTCATAAATACATTTCTTACTCAGTGGCTCTATCACTCTGTCAGTCTCTGGCTGACAGTTGCAGTTTTTCATCTTCCAGATGACGTTAAAATAGAGAAAAATAAAATCCTGTTTAGTGCTGAGGGACACTAACTCCTAACACCAATTTAACTCCAGATGATTAGTTCAGACTAATCATGATAATCTCATTCCCCTCTGCCAGTGATTGTTTTAGGAAACAGCACAAGTCCCAATTTTGAAATGAAGTAAAACCTAAAGGAGGCTTCCCGCATAGGTTGTATCATTTCTGAAGAGACATACAAAAGGACTCATGTTTTCTTTCCTTATTCTGGTGTTTATAACAGGATATGATTTTGGAAATAGCTGCAAGTATTTTGCTACCAACCCGAAGAGGAAGCCAACACAAGGTGGACAGAGAGCCCTTGGCACAATACGCCTGGAATGCCTGCTATTGGCAATACTACAGTGCTTTCGTAGCATCCAACTGGACCAGTGTTTCCTGTTACTTGCAGTTCAAAGTATGCTACATGATTCTGGTCCCCTTTACATACATCTCTCATTTTGATTGATTGCGCTCAGCAATGTTCCACTCTCCAAGGAAGGAGAATGAACTGTAGGTAACCAATGTATTATCACATAAAACCTCAAGAATGAAAAGCACAAAGTATATCTTGATTATTTTCATTCATAAGCACTTTCCAAGTTATATAATATTAAGCATCAAATAATTAAAAAAAAATTTTAAAGACAGGGTTTCACTATGTTGGCCAGGATGGTCTCAATCTCTTGACCTCATGAACTGCCCACGTCAGCCTCCCAAAGTGCTGGGATTACAAGCATAAGCCACCAAGCCCAGCCTCAAATTTTTTTTTTTTTTTTTTTTTGAGAAGGAGTCTCACTCTGTTGCCCAGGCTGCCGTGCAGTGGAGCAATCTTGGCTCACTGCAACTTCTGCCTCTGGGGTTCAAGGGATTCTCCTGCCTCAGTCTCCCAAGTAGCTGGGATAACAGGCGTGCACCACCATGCCCAGCTAATTTTTGTATTTTTAGTAGAGACAGGGTTTTGCCATGCTGGCCAGGCTAGTAACGTCAAACTACTGACCTCAAGAAATCTACTTGCCTTTGCCTCTCAAAGTTCTGAGATTACAGGTTGAGCCACTGCACCCAATCTAGCATCAAAGAACTTATAATGAAAATGTATCTGGCCTTATTAAGTACCAAAAACTAATACTACAGAAAAATCCTTACCACTTCATCTCAGAGCCAAAAATAAATAAGTAAATAATGAAAGAAAAACTCCTATTTATGCATTAAAAGTCAAAGCCCTTCAGTTGGAATTTTCTTACTGTGTAGCTTGCTAGAGAGAAATCCTATTAATACAACTAGTATGAGAAAGTCTGTGGTGATATTTCTATCATACCTGAAGAAATACACTGGGGCAAGTCCAATAAATGTAACAAAGGTCAAAATATTATTCTCAAGGACACTAGACTTAATGTTGAATCAGAAAACCTTTAGGTGGAGAAAAATACTATTGATAATATAAAAAGCCAATCATTTGCCTTCTAACCTAAATATATACCAGAAAAAAACATCTAACCCATAGAAAGTTTCAGTCTCATCTTAATTTTTAAGTATCACTGAATGTACACTGGAAAATATAAACATAATCAAAAAGAAATGTTTCATTGTCCTTCCATCCTATTTTTGACATGAGAAAACTCACATTTCAATGAACTGCAACTATACTAAAGCCATAGATTCAGCTATTTTGCACTCAAGGAAGTACACAGTTCAATGACAAAAATTACTTAAATTAAATCATATCCTTTAAAAAAAAATGTTTTTTGAGAAAAGGTCTCGTTCTGTCCTCCATGCTGGAGTACAGTAGCAAGATCACAACTCACTGCACTCTCAACCTCCCAGGCTCATTCTATCCTCCCGTCTCAGCCTCCTGAGTAGCCCAGGCTGATCTTGAACTCCTGGGATCAAGTGATTGGCCCATTTCAGCCTTCCAAAATAGAGGGATTACTGGTGTGAGCCACAGGGCCCAGGCCTTGGCCTAAATCGTAATTTTTTTTTTTTTTTTTTCAGACACAGTCTCACTCTGTTGCCCAGGCTGGAGTGCAGAGGTGCAGTCTGGGCTCACTGCAACCTCTGCCTCCCAGGCTCAAATGAGTCTCATGCCTCAGCCTCCTGAGTAGCTGGGATACAGGCATGCACCACCACGCCCAGCTAATTTTTGTATTTTTTATAGAGATAGGAGTCTCCCTATGTTGCCCAGGCTGTTCTCAAACTTGTGGGCTCAAGCAATCCGCCCTCCTCTACCTCCCAAACTGGAAGGATTACAGGTATAAGCCACTATGCCCCACCCTAAATATATCCTAGTAATGATTTTGTTGAAATTTTTTTTACAGATATCAAAATGTAGAGAGTGAATTAGCTCTTCTGGTAACTTAAAGCAATTGTCAGGCAAACTTTTTCTATAAAGGGCCAGAAACTATCCATTCATAAAATGCAGTACAAAAAGAGTCAGAGGCAATACATAAATAATGGGCACTGCTCTGTCCCAATAAAACTTTATTTATAAACACAAATTGAATTGTATATAATTTTATGTAATAAAAATATCATCCTTTTGATTTTCTTAAACCATGTAAAAATTTTTAAATGATTCCTAAACTACAAGCTATACAAAAAACAGGCATGAAAAAGGCTTAGTCCTATCCATGCACTAAATAGTGCAATACTTCAGTAAATAAAAGGCTGCAATTTTATTAATGCCTGAAAAGACCGATCAATTAAATAGAACAGAAAACCAAAAACACATCCACATGTAAGCATAGAAATTTAATATTGAATAAAGGGAACAATTCAGATTACTATGGAAAAGACAGATTACTCAGTCAAGGATTGAATAATCATCATTGGAATAAACAGGTTAACCTATTAAAAATCCATTTGAGGCCGAGTGCAGCGGGTCACACCTGTAATCCCAGCACTTTGGGAGGCCAAGGAGGGAGGATCGCTTGAGCCAAGGAGCTTGAGATCAGCGTGGGCAAGACAGGGAGACCTTATCTCCACAAAAATAAAAACAATTAAAAAAATTAGCCAGGTATAGTGGTCCACACCTATAGTACAAGTTGCTCAGGTGACTGAAGTGGGAGGATAACTGGAGCCCAGGAATTTGAGGCTGCAGTGAGTTATGATCACACCACTGCACTCCAGCCTGGGTGAGAGAGTGAGGGTCTATCTCCAAAAACAACAGAAAAACACTGTAAAATTAGATTTAAATATATATATGTAAAATAATAAAAATTCATTTGAACTATACCTAACAACCTAAATTAAATCACACCTCAGGAATATCAAACATTTAAATGTGAAAAAGAAAACACAAACCATAACAGAGGAAACCATTAGTAAATATTTTATAGTTATGGAATGAGGAGGGCATACCTAAGATTGAAACAAAATCCACAGACAATAAATATAAAAAGATTCAGGCCTGGCACAGTGACTCGCTTATAATCCCAGCACTTTGGGAGGCCAAGGTGGGTGGATCACTTGAGGTCAGGAGTTCAAGACCAGCCTGGGTAACATGGTGAAACCCCATCTCTACCAAAAATACAAAAATTAGCTGAGCATGGTGGTGTGTGCCTGTTATCCCAGCTACTCAGGAGGCTGAGGTAGGAAAATCGATTGAGTCAGGGAGGTGGAGGTTGCAGTGAGCCGAGATTGGGCCACTGCACTCTAGCCTGGGTGACACGGCAAGACTCTGTCTCAAAAAAAAAAAAAAAAAAGACTACGTAGCTATAAGAAATTATGAGGGGCCAGGCGCAGTAGCTCACACCTGTAATCCCAGCACTTTGAGAGGCTGAGGTGGGTGCATCACAAGGTCAGGAGATTGAGACCATCCTGACCAATACGGTGAAAACCCATCTCTAATAAAAGCACAAAAATTAGCTGGGCGTGGTGGGTCATGCCTGTAATCCCAGCTACTGAGGAGGCTAGACAGGAGAATGGCTTGAACCCAGGAAGCAGAGGTTGCAGTGAGCCAAGATTGTGCCATTGCACTCCAGCCTGGGTAACAGAGCGAGACTCCGTCTCAAAAAAAAAAAAAAAAAAGAAAGAAAGAAACTATGAGAAAGTGGTCCTTTAGGTTACTATTACTAAATCTAAGAAAATGAAAAAAAGAAAGTATTCTTGCTCTAAAATGCAACCATCCACAAGATATATTATTAAGTTTAAAAATGGCAAGATGCTAGAGTGTATTGTATGATGCCATCTGTACAGAAAAAAGAAGAAAAGAAATTGTGTATGTGTATTTATCTGAAAACTAAGAGTACAAAAGAAATTAAAAACAGATTTCCTACAAGAAATGATACTGTAGAGCTGACAGACAAGATTTGGAGGGTATCTTTTTCATTAAAGGCACTTTTTGAATATTGAACCCAATAAAGATATATATTCAAAAAACCAAATTTTAAATTCAAATGAAAATGACTTAGCTGAATTTTTTTCAGTTATTGGTTTACTAAAAAACAAAAAATAAGCTGTTTTTTTTGAGATGGGGTTTTGCTCTGTCACCCAGGCTAGAATGCAGTGTTGCTATCTTGGCTCACTGCAGCTCCACCTACTGGATTCAAGCAATTCTCCCACCTCAGTCTCCCAAGTAGCTGGATTACAGGGGCGAGCCACCACACCTGGCTAATTTTTGCATTTTTAGTAGAGATGGGATTTCACCATGTTGGCCAGGCTGGTCTTGAACTCCTGACCTCAGGTGATCCACCCACCTTGGCCTCCCAAAGTGCTGGGATTACAGGCATGACCACATCCAGACTTTTTTTTTTTTTTTTTTTTTTTTTTTTTTTTTTTTTTACCAGTTTCCTCAAGAAAATGCTTCAGGCAAGCATCCTTCGGTGGGATCATTGCTTGCAGTCATTGTAGTTTAAGGAGTAACAGGTTAAAAAAAAAGAAAAAAAAGGCCAGGCGCGATGGCTCACGCCTGTAATCCAAGCACTTTGGAGGCCAAGGCGGGTGGATCACCTGAGGTTGGGAGTTCAAGACCAGCCTGACCAACATGGTGAAACCCCATATTTAAAAATAAAATTAACAAAAAAAAAAAAAAAAGGAGGAGTGACAGGTCAGACTCCTTAAACTACACTGAAGTATATACAGATCTTATAAGAAGAAGTATTTTGTAGAAATTTGTGTAATAAAAACTAGCACAGAGCCATGATTGTCAAGCCTGAAGTTTTAATGGAGTTAGAAATATTGTGGTACCATTGACAATCATGAGATTCCTCCCTAGGAAGGTTTTAGTAAAATCAAAGTGGATTACTTTCCAAAGGTTAGGCATATACATTTCTCTCCTTATGCCTAGTAATTTAGAATGTGCTTCACTCCTTTACAGGTCCTTTTATTCAATATTAGAATAAATTCCTAGCCATTAAAAAGACATTCATTCATTTATTCAACAAATAATTACTTAGTGCCTACTATATGGCAGGTGCTATGCTAGGCCTCAGGACCATTATAACATTGAACAATTCATTTCTAGAAAATAGCTTCATTGAACAACTTTTGAGTACATTATTTATAAACTTATAGAAAATATTATTTTCCCATTAAGAAGTGGCCTTTATGTGTAGACAATTTTTATTGGCAGTCTGTGAACAATCTGAATTATTTCAACATTTGCTTTATAACCTCACTCTAGATTTAGACATAAGCCAGTCAGGGTGTCTGGAGTTACAAATTATATTTGGTTATGAAAAAGCAGCATGATAGAAAGTTCTTACTATTAAAAGCCAATTTACTAATACATAAGCGTATCTGCCAAACATAGCTGGTGTAACTGGTGACTTCACACTTCAGCATTGCACATATTCTTCTCAGCCAAAGTCAAATATGTGACAATATAACGACATAGTAGGAGAATGGTGCCTGTCAGTTTATAAGACATTTCCAGACGTCTCATCTCATATAATCCACACTCCTGTTATCCCCATTTTACTATAAGGAAACTGATTTTAAGATAAGTTTCAGTAGGTGTCTAGCCAGTAAATAGTGGGGTTTGAACTGGAACCCAACTCTCCTGGTACTAAGCTTTATTCTTTCTACTAAGGTATGGGCTTAATGTTTATAAAATAAAATGCTTTAAGTAAATTATCTAGAGGTGCACCTGAGTTAATGCAATTAAAATTACCAGCTGATCCTTATAAAAAATTCCCCAAAGAAGGTTCTGACTAATATGTATTAAAAAGCACGGCTGGGCCAGGCGCAGTGGCTCACGCCTGTAATCCAAGCACTTTGGAGGCCAAGGCGGGCGGGATCACCTGAGGTCGGGAGTTCAAGACCAGCCTGACCAACATGGTGAAAACCTGTCTTCAAAAAAAAAAAAAAGGCATGGCTGATGGGCCATGGTGGCTCATGCCTGTAATCCTAACACTTTTGGGGGCTGAGGCAGGTGGACAGCTTGAGCCCAAGGGTTTGAGACCAGCCTGGGCAACATGGCGAAACCCCATCTCTACAAAAAATACAAAAATTAGCTGGGCATGGTGGTGCGCGCCTATAGTACCAGCTACTGGGGAGGCTGAGGTGGGAAGATCACTTGAGCCCAGGAGGTCAAGGCTGCAGTGAGCCCTCATAGTACCACTGCAGTTCCAGCCTAGGTGACAGAGTAGAGTTTGTCTCAAAAGAATTAACAGAAACAAAAAAGCAAGGTATGGCCTTCCTTAGGATTTTGGTTTGAGGATTCTCTAACAATGATAACCAAATTAAGGGTGTCTGGGTCATGGTTGAGAATTTTTTTCCTTTGTTTTTTTTTTTTTTTTCCCCCCCTGAGTCAGGGTCTCGCTCTGTCACCAGGCCAGAGTGTAGTGGTGTGATCTCGGCTAACTTCAACCTCCGCCTCCTGGGTTCAAGTGATTCCCCTGCCTCAGCCTCCCGAGTAGCTGGGACTACAGGTGCGCACCACCATGCACGGCTAATTTTTTTGTATTTTAGTAGAGACGGGGTTTTATCCTGTTGGCCAGGATGGTCTCGATCTCCTGACGTTCTGATCTCCGGCCACCTTGGCCTTCTAAAGTGCTGGAATGACAGGCATGAGCCACGGCCTCTCTTTGTTTTTTTGGACAGAGTCTCTCTGTCACCAGGCTGGAGTACAGTGGCACAGTCTTGGCTTACTGCAACCTCCATCTCCCAGGTTCAAGCGATTCTCCTGCCTTAGCCTCTTGAGTAGCTGGGCCCTCTTTGGTTCTTGATTATAATTCGTCTTTAAATAGTTAAGAGCACCTTGTGCTGTCTGATATTTGTGACCAAGTAAAACTCTTTGACCCTCAGACAAATACAGTACGATTTCACATATATGAAATATCTAGGCCATGCATGGTCGCTCATACCTGTAATCCCAGCACTTTGGAAAGCCAAGGCAAGAGAATTACTTAAGGCCAGGAGCTGGAGATCAGGCTGAGCAACATAGTGAGACCTCATCTCTACTAAAAATTTTAAAAATAAAAATAAATTGGGGCCAGTAGTGGTGGCCTGTAATCCCAGCACTTTGGCAGGCCGAGGCAGGTGGATCAGTTGAGGTCAGGAGTTCAAGATCAGTCTGGCCAACATGGTGAAACGCCGGCTCTACTAAAATACAAAAATTAGCTGGGCATGGTGGTGCACACCTGTAATCCCAGCTACTCGAGAAGCTGAGGCAGGAGAATTGCTTGAATCCGGGAGGTGGAGGTTGCAGGGAGCTGAGATCGTGCCACTGCACTCCAGCCTGGGCAACAGAGCGAGACTCCATCTCTAAATAAATAAATGAGCCAGGTGTGGTGGCATGCACCTATAGTATCAACTACTCAGGAGACTGAGGTAAAAGGATCACTTGAGCCTGGGAAGTTGAGGCTGCATTGAGCCATGATTATGCCACTGCACTCCAGCCTGGGTGACAGAGCGAGACCCTGTCTCAAAAAAATAAATACCTAGAATAAGCAAATACATTGCAAAAAGTCTCACTACTGCTTGGCCTACAAGAAAATCACATAAGTGTTAGCCCAGTTAAAATGAATGTTGAGTCTCTGCATCACAGCTTATGCTGTGAAAAGAATGCATTTGATTATTCCACAAGCTTAAAAATTTTCTTATTGCCAGGCATGGTGGCTCACGCCTGTAATCCCAGCACTTTGGGAGGCCGAGGCGGGTGGATCACGAGGTCAAGAGATTGGGACCATCCTGGTCAACATGGTGAAAACCCGTCTCTACAAAAAAATACAAAAATTAGCTGGGCATGGTGGCATGTGCCTGTAGTCCCAGCTACTAGGGAGGCTGAGGCAGGAGAATTGCTTGAACCCAGGAGGTGGAGATTGCAGTGGGCCGAGATTGCAACACTGTACTCCAGCCTGGCACCTGGCGACAAAGCAAGACTCTGCCTCAAAAAAAAAAAAATTTTTTTATTGAGGATCCAAGGGCCAAAGGTGGAAGGTGGAGGGGGTGATCAACTTTGAAACCTATATTCAAAAAGCACTTCTGTGTGACCTCAGAAAAGTTATCAGTCTCTCAGCATCAGTTTCCTTACCTGTAAAATGATATTGATCATTCCTAATTCCCAGCAGTTGCTGGATCACATAAGTTAATGTGCCTGAGTACAAAGCTGTGATCCCTCTTCCTCTCCCTAAGACATAGGTGAGTTGCTCACCCAGCAGATGAAGACTATCCGAAAGGGCCTGTTGGGCTGCCTACTACAGTCTCAAGCTTTGAGCTGCTAGGGATAGAGGCCTGACCCAGTGGGAACCCACTGGTGAGAGGAATGGCAGTAATTGTAAGGGCAAGGCTTGCAGGAAGAATTTTTAATAGAATCTGCTGCTCAGGTGCCTCACACGAATTCCCTGGGGACCTGCTTCTTCCTACTCCCAGCCAGGGCAATATTGGGACCAACAAGCTCTTAAGGGAACCTGGTGGCTTAAGACAACATTTTGAAATTCAGGTAGTGTTTTACTTTCCTGTGTGGCTATGAAAGTGATTCTAGAGTTGGTACTCACATCCAGGTCCCATCTTTCCTCATTTTGGGAGGCTTTCTGCTGACAAATCCAATATGCTTTTTTTTTTTTTCCTGATGTTCCTCACAGACAAGAATCAATATGCTTTTTAAGAGACCAGTCTTGCTATGTTGCCCAAGCTGGAGTGCAGTAGCTATTCACAGGTGCAGTCATAGTGCACTAGCCTGGAGTTCCTGTGCTCAAGCAATCTTCCTGCCCCAGCTTCCTGAATAACCAGGACTACAGCCATGCACTACCACACCTGGCTAAATCCAATATTTTAACTCAATTGGAAGAAGAAGGACATTGGGATTCTTCTTACTTCCCCTTGAGAGGACCTGATCTGGTACCCAATTTTTTTTTTTTTTTTTTTTTTTTGAGACAGGTTCTGGCTCTGTCACCCAGGCTGGAGTGCAATGGCACAATCTCTGCTCACTGCAATGGCACAATCTCTGCTCACTGCAACCTCTGCCTCCCAGATTCAAGCGATTCTCCTGCCTCAGCCTCCTGAGTAGCTGGGATTACAGGCACCCAACACCACACCTGGCTAATTTTTGTAATTTTAGTAGAGGCGGGGTTTCGCCATGTTGGCCAGGCTGGTCTCAAACTCCTGGCCTCAAGCAATCTGCCTGCCTTAGCCTCCCAAAGTGCTGGAATTACAGGCATGAGCCACCTCGTCCAGCCTGGCACCCAATTTTTAGAACAAAAATATTTACATTCAGAAAGCGAAGGATAGATCAAAGGGAGTGCAGAAACAGTCACATACTACTTAGATGCAGCAAGAAAGTCATCCTTTAGATTTATAAACTCCTTGTCGTGTTGTTTCCTCTCTTGTCCCCTTCTCCACACTTTTAAACAAGTATATTATGGTCTAAGTTGACCTTAACATATGTTAAGGTTTAAACAAGTACGTTAAGGTTTTTGCTATGGTTGAGGCATCAATCTCTTTTGTAATTGAATCTATTCACCCAGGGATAATGTGAGCAAACCATAATCAAGCTCTTTGTCCTAACTAGGCATTTACCATATAAACATAATAAGAAACAAGCCCCTGGAAGTCTTTTTTTTTAACCACTTATCTGGCAGTTTCTCTTGCTGTAGTTCTACCTTCATTAAAAGCTGTTCAAGGAGTAGGGCACAATCTTTGGAAGCATATCTAATATGCCAATTTATTTGCATTTCAGTGAAAAGTAAGTCATCAGGGTATTTGGGACATCTCTTAAAGCTTTTCTTGATAGTATCAGCATGGACCCCTCCTTTCTAGCTTTCCTCATTCCTACTTTAGAATCTGCTATTGTGCCTTTATACCTTCAAATTAGGGTATAGATCCAATATAAAAAAATTTTTTTTGTTTCTGTAGTGATTAGAGAGGAGTCCAATGTGATTTACAGAACAAGTTGAAATCATTCTATCAAGATGTAACAAAGAATTAAGGGGAACGATCTGGGCTAGGGAAGGTTAATTAGCCACTGACCCACCCTTTCATCTTTCTTTAGTTCACAATGATAACTGTCAATTTATCCTGAATGTTCAGAATAATGCCTAATACCCAGTAAGCAATAAACAAATATTTGTTTCTGGAATTAGTAAATTATTGCCATAGTTTATGTACCTGCTGAAATTATATTTTTCTAATTTTAAACTAGTATGCAAAAAATGTTTCCAGTTAAATATCTGGCATACCTCTTTTTGAACACCTGTTTATCTGTAGAATAAAAAAGTGAAATTAGAATGTCTGAAGCAATGTTTTTCATTATAATCAGTAGTACTTTGAAGATTACTTAATTTTAATATTTTAACTTGAATTAATACTGCCAAATCTACCCCTACCCCTGTCAGTGACTATCCTGATTTATACTTCTACTAAGAATATTCACTTTTCCACAAAATTGATATTTTCGAATTTCAGTTTTAGCCAGTGTGGGAGATACTGGTTCTATTGTTTTGCTTTGCATGCCAGGGTCACTAGTATAGTTAAGCATCTTTTTTTTTTAAGCATCTTTTTTTATGTGGTCAGTTTTATTTCATTCTTACTTCTTCATCTATTGTCTATTTATACATTTGCCCATTTCTCTATAGGGTTGTCTTTTTCTTACATATATTTGTTTTCACTGTCTGTTCCAGATGTCAATTATTTGTGCACTGTATATGTTTCCTCTTTTTGAATTTTACTCGTGGTATTTTTGTCCTATGAAACATTTTAGCCCATACTCTCACATGGAAGAATAATTACCTTGCAAACCTCTCTTGTCTACTCCTATTCAGTAGCATCAAATCCAGTTGATTTTAGTCTTACCTTTCCTTCAGAGGAAATACAGTGTGGTGATTAGAAGCACAGGCCAGGCATGGTGGCTCACTCCTGTAATCGCAGCACTTTGGGAGGCTGAGGTAGGCGGATCACCTGAGGTCAGGAGTTCTAGACCAGCCTGGCCAACATGGTGAAACCCCTTCTCTACTAAAAATACAAAAATTAGCTGGGCATGGTGGTGCACACCTGTAATACCAGCTACCTGAGAGGCTGAGGCACAAAAATGGCTTGAACCCAGAAGGCGGGGATTGCAGTGAGCCGAGATCACGCCACTGCCTTCCACCCTTGTCAACAGAGCAAGACTCTACCTCAAAAAATAAATAAATATTTTAGAAAATAATAATAAGCATAGACTCTAGGACCAGGCACAGTGGCTCACGCCTGTAATCCCAACACTTCGGAAGGTCAAGGCAGACCCCTTGAGCCCAGGAATTTGAGACCAGCCTGGGCAACATGGTGAAACCCTGTCACCACAAAAAAAATACAAAAAAAAAAAAAAAATATATATATATATATATATATATATATATATATATATAGCCTAGGTGAGCAAGGTGGTACGTGCCTGTGGTCCCAGCTGCTCAGGAGGCTGAGGGGACAGAATTCAGACTCTGGGGCAAAACTGACATGTTCAAGCAAAGGTTTTGCCACTTACTGTGTAACCCTGGGCCAGCTGCTTAACCTCTCTAGACCTCACTTGCCTTCTCTGTAAACCAGAGGTGGTAACAGTACACCCATTTCATAGGTGTATTAGATAATACATTTAAAGAGCTTAATACATTTAAAGAGTAGAGAACTAGATAACACATTTAAAGAGCTTAAAACCGTCTGGTGCACAGCAAGTGCTATGTAAATGTTAAACCTTTCCTGCCCTTTTCATCTGCTCCTCCTTTTCCTTTTTTCCTGTTACAGCATTCCTTCTTTTTTCCTATTTCCTCACTATGCCTTTGCTTGAATACTAACCCTTAAAGAAACTACTGGTCCAACAAACAGCAGGCAATAAATACTTCATGCCATTATTTTAAATGACTTCAAAATAATACAAATATATCCAGCATAATAGTTTACATTTTAAAGGTGTTACACCCATTTTGTTTTGAGATATGTTAACAAAACCCATGTTTCTTTTATTTCTATAAGTTTAAAATGTCCCCAAATCAATTAAAAATAGAGGAAAGTCAGGCTGTTTTAATTTTTCTCTTTGTACTGCTATCTCCTGTTTCTACTGTTTTTACACTTCTTTGCAGCTCAGTTTCTTTATCTGTAAGATATTCTTAGGATGAACTTAGTAAGAAATGTGCAAGATCTAGATGAAGACCCACCAGATAGGACGCTCTCTGCAGACACGCAACTCACTGACTCAACCAATGAGGAAATTATCCCACAAAGCAGATAGTCCTAATGGAGGGTAGAATTCAGGACTGAGCATCTCAGTGATGCCGCCGGGAACCCAGGCTTCTCTGTCCCTTCACCGGACTAACCGAGTTCGAGACCACATGGGGGTCAGGTCGCCAAGGCTGGCGTGGACGGTAGGAATGAAGGAGGTGAGGGTGGCGCGCCGCAGGCCTGGGCAGGGTATCGGCGGCGGCGGCGTCGGCTGAAGGCCTGACTGATGTGAGGAGACGGCGATGCTTCCCGGACCGCGCACCCGATCCTTCCTTGGGTCCGCGCTCGCGCAGCGCGCGACGCGCTCGAGCGGAAGTGGCGGCGACCTCGCCGGAAGCGCGCGGCTACGGCGGGGGAAGCAGCCCAGAGCCCTCCTCCTGCCTGCTCTGTGCAGGAGCCAGCCTGCGAAGCCGGTTGCCGGCGCGCCGATAGTTCAGCGGCGCTTGAGTCCGGGAAGCAAGGGTGGGCGGAGGCAGGAGCCAGTGGCAGTGACCCAGACCTGAACGACCCCTCCTTCCCAAGCCGGCGGAGCTGCTTGATGAGTGGCCTCCAGGCGGCGTCTCTTGCTCTCAGCCCTGACGGGGTGTTGGGGACCCAGGCTGTGGGGCCGCCTCTTCCCCTGCCTTCAGTTCACCCAGAGATGAGGTGAAAAACCTTAGAGATCCTCGGGAGTCGGCCCACCAAGGGAGGTCCAGACTCCCCAGGAATGTTGCCTGGGGAGGGGTGTTTGTGGGGAGTGCCCCAGGCCCACCTCTGCGGGGTACTTGAAATGTTCCATATCCCCAGCGAACAGCGTGTCACGCATCACACCATGGTGTATTTGAGATCCCATCTGCAACTTGGGCTGGAGGAAATCAGTGTTCTTGGGTTTCTTGTCATTGCGTCCTGAGGTTTTCATTTTACTGCTGTTGGTTTATGGCCTCAAACATAAATTTGAAGAATTTTGCCCTGTCTGGCAGTATTGTGAAGGAGATTCTTTTGTTCCAGTCCGTTTGGACAGTTAGTTGGGAGTATTTTCAAAAGGTCAGGCCGGGCATGGTGGCTCACACCTGTAATCTCAACACTTTGGGAGGCCAAGGCACAAGGATCGCTTGAGCCCAGGAGTTCGAGAACAGCTTGGGCAACATCGGGAAACCTTGTCTCTACAAAAAATTTTAAAACTAGCTGGGCATAGTGGTGCGCGCCTGTAGCACCAGCTACATGGGAAGCTGAGGCAGGAGGATTGCTTGAGCCTGAGAGTTCGAGGCTGCAGTGAGCTGAGATCGCGCCACTACATTCCAGCCCCGGCGACAGAGCAAGACCCTGTCTAAGGTCAATTCTTCGGTGAAATCACAAAATCACTAATGTAGGTAGGGAAGGGCCAAGGTAGGTAACAGGAGTGAGGGAACACAGACACCAATAAAAGTTCTAACTTTGAGGACGACTCTAGTATTCTTTTCATCCTAAGACTTCTGGCCTATCAGCTAGTTCAGACACAGCCTAGGAGTCACAAGCCAGTACAGGAACAAGGAGGCAAGTTGCCCTCTTGGGGCAAAGCTGTGACCCCACCCTTGACGAAGAAGGCCTGTAAGAACCCAGGACCTGTGAGCAGGTAGACTCCTGAAGGTTTAAGATTCTGTGGAGCAGGTACGTGCAGTGGCAGTACTCAACCAGCAACTGATGGACAGGAATAAGTAGAGCTGCTCTGAGTGTATTCTCTTGCAAGCCTGGGCTAGAGGCACACAGGAAGGAATTAATCATGTGGTGTGGTAGGCCAGGTGTGGAAGCAAATGAGCCAGAGTGGAACCAGGACCAGCCAGCGCCAAGGCAGGGAGAAGAGTTCCTCTGGCTGACACTGACAGGGAAGCAGAGTCAAAAACCTGGAATGGTTTGCTTCAAAGACTGGATGCTGCCTAATGACCTCAAAGACCAGTGACATCTGGACTTTGAGTAAGCAAGGCAGATTTTGGAATGAGCACACAACTTCAAGTAAGCCAAGACATGATTACCTCTAGTTTCTGCTGCTCCTAGAGGCAGAATCATCTGAGAACTGATTGAAGAGTGTCTGTATATCCCAGAGATTACTGCATTCTAGGATAAAAGGAGTCATTCAGTCCTTACTCTTGGTTGGACGCAGGGCTCTAGTGTAGTTTGAATAAAATGTCACAGAACAAATTTCTAAGACCTTTAGGTTGAGTAAGTGTTAGAGTTTGTCTAATAGTAAATTTCTCATCAGTATCTATTTACCTGTTCTGCATAGGCCTTTGAGATATGGAAATAAGTAAGATAAATACTCCCCACAAACTCCCAAACAATTAGAATGTTGAGAAGAATGAAGTAGGAACTCTACTGTACTGAAGAAGGAATTGGGTGGACAGAAAAGAGTTGACTGCCTGAGATCAGGAGTTCAAGACCAGCCTGGCAAACATGGTAAAACCTCGTCTCTAGAAAAATACAAAAATTAGCCAGACGTGATGGCGGGTGCCTGTAATCCCAGCTACTCGGGAAGCTGAGGCAGGAGAATTGCTAGAACCCAGGAGGTGAAGGTTGCAGTGAGCCAAGATTGTGCCATTGCACTCTAGCCTGGGCAACTGAGCACGACTCTGTCTCAAAAAAAAAAAAAAAAAAGGTGACTGGTCACTGTGAGCTGGATTTGGGGAAGGTGGGAATGGAGACTAAGGGCTCTTGCTGAGAGGAGTTTGAGTAAACCTTTTTCAGGTTCTCATGTCTTTAGCACTTAAATCTTGGACTTAATAAATAGACTGGCAGTGGTGGCATCAACACAACTAAAAGGCAGGGTTACCCTCTTCGAGTACACTTGGAAAATCAGTCTGAAGTGAAATAAACTTTGTTGGTGGAGTGGAAGTGGAAGTTTTGGTTGGGTGCAGTGGCTAATATTTTGGGAGGCAAAGGTGAGAGGATTGCTTGAGACCAGGAGTTTGAGACCAGCCTGGGCAACATGGCGAGACCCCTTTTCTTTTTCTTTTTTTGGGGGGAGACAGGGTCTGGCTTCATTACCCAGGCTAAAGTGCAGTGCAGTGGCATTCTAACACCCACCCAACCTAAGGGTCTTAGTATCCATAGAAAAACCATTGCCAAAATTATGCCATATGTTAAGATCAAGGCTTATCTTTGGGTGTTGAGTGCAACAGTTGTTATAAGAAGCAAAATAAACTTAGAAGCAAAGGAGTGAATGAGGATCTGTCTTGGGGGAAAATCCAAAAATTAGTTGTAATCAGGGTATAGTACCTTTTGGCCTGACATATAACAAACTCTGCAAAATGTTAAAACCTTTAATGAAAACAAGTGAGATGTTGGACCCTAGTGTCACTCATAATAATGAAATAGTCAACACTTATTGAGCTTTTACTACATACCATAGGTATTCTTCTAAGCTTTTTACTTTCATTAGCTCAATAGTCCTTGCCTTATCATATAATAGGCACCACTGCATGGATATTTGTGTCATTTACTGAGGGAGCAGTTATCAAGAGCCCAGCCAAGAAGCTGAGAAATCCGAGTTGATTTTAAAGTCCCCCTGTGTTTCAACAAGGGTGCCAAGACCATTCAATGGAGGAGGGACAGTCTTTTCAAAAAATGGTACTTGGAAAGCTGGATATCCACATACAAAAGAATGTTGTTAGACTCCTTACCTTATGCCATACACAGAACTTAAAGTGAATCAAAGACCTAAATGTAAAACTTAGAAGAAAACATAGGGCAAAACCTTCATCATGTTAAATTTGGCAATGATTTCTCATATATGACTCCAAAAGCACAGGCAACAACAAGAAAAAAAAGATGAATTGGATTTCATCAAAATTATAAACTTTGTGTATCAAAGAACATGATAATGAATGAAAAGACAACCCACAGAATGAGAAAAAATATTTGCAAATCATACATTTGACAAGAGAATAATATACAGGATAACAAACAACCCAATTGAAACATAAAGTAGCCAAGCACGGTGGCACACACGTATACTTCCTCCTATTCAGGAGGCTGAGGCAGGAGGATTGCTGAGCCCAGAATTTCGAGCCCAGAATTTCGAGACCAGCCTGGGCAACATAGCAAGATCCTATCTCAAACAATAAATAAATAATTAGCAAAGGACTTGAATAGATGTTTCTCCAAAGATGATATACAAATGGCCAATAAAAACAAAAAGATGTTCAACATCACTAGTCAAACTGGAAAGGCTTGTAGAATGAAGTGGAGATATCACATGGATACGGCTCATCAGGGCTCAGCTGAAAAGCGACTCAGAAAAATCAATTTCTACCCGGAAATGTTGGATCAAGCAGGGTTTATTAAAATAAAATGACAAACTCAAAATGCTAAAGTCTGGGGGAATTAATAATATAGAAGGTTGATGATGCAGGAGAGAGAAACTGAAGGTAGAGCAAAGCCCTTGTAAAAGAGGGAGGACATAGGATCCAGAGGCGAAGGGACTGGCATTTATAGGGTGAGGAACACTTTCTTCATTCCAACAGGAAGGAAAGTAGGAGATCTGTGCAGATCAAGAAACTTTTATATTTGGCCATAGAAAAACGAATACACTCAAAACTGATGCTTTTTTTTTCCCCCTCTCAGTCCTGAGTAATGATGAAGCAGTCACTGACTGGTATGAAGAAACTAGAGAAAATAAGAAATAGTGAACAGTGAGTGAGAGAGCACTTAAAAACGTGGTAAGGGGGTGAAGCTGAGCTGGGTCCTGTTTGTGGTTAACTTTGTCTCTACATATGATGTTTGTAGTGGGCTTACATTTTTTTTAAAAAATTGTCTTTACAATTTTTTTTTTTTTTTTGAGACAGGGTCTTGCTCTGTCACCCAGGCTTGAGTGCAGTGGTGCGACTTCGGCTCATTACAACCTCCACCTCCCAGGCTCAAGCAATCCTCCTGCCTCAGCCTTCCAAGTAGCTGGGATTATAGGCACCCACCACCACACCTGGCTAATTACTGTATTTTTAACAGAGACAGGGTTTCACCATGTTGGCCAGGCTGATCTTGAACTCCTGGCCCCTCAAGTGATCTGCCTGCCTCGGTCTCCCAAAGTATACTGTGGGCTTTTTCTGGGTTTTTTTTTTTTTTTAGACAGAGTTTCGCTCCTGTTGCCTAGGCTGGAGTGCAATGGCTCCATCTCAGCTCACCGCAACCTCCGCCTTCCGGGTTCAAGCAATTCTGCCTCAGCCTCCTAAATAGCTGGGATTACAGGCATGTGCCATCACACCTAGCTAATTTTGTATCTTTAGTAGAGATGGGGTTTCTCCATGTTGGTCAGACTGGTCTCAAATTCCCGACCTCAAGTGATCCACTCACCTCAGCCTCCCAAAGTGCTGGGATTACAGATGTGAGCCACCACACCCAGCGGTATTATATATTTTCAAGTTTTTGCCATGTTCTTGTATTTTTTAAAGTTACTAACCTTCATATTTTATTTCTGTATTGTTTTTTGACAGGGTCTTACTTTGTTGTACAGGCTGTAGTTGTACATGGCACTACCATAGCTCACTGCAGCCTTAACCACCTGGGCTCAAGAGATTCTCTTGCCACAGCCTCCCAAGTAGCTAGGACTATACAAGCAACCATGCCTGGCTAATTTTTAAATTTCTTGTAGAGGCAAGGTCTCCCTATGTTGCTCAGGCTGGTCTTGAACTCCTGGCTTCAAGTGATCCTCCCACCTCAGCCCCACAAAACTTTGGGATTACAGGTATGAGCCACCACACTGGCCCCTCCTATTTATAAAGTTCCTATGAAGACAAGTATGCCTTTGACTTTTAAAATTTCTTAAAATGTTTGTTTATATTGGATACAGGGTCTCATTCTGTTGCTCAGGCTGGAGTGCAGTGGACTACAGGCACGCGCCACCACACCCAGCTAATATTTGTATTTTTAGTAGAGACAGGGTTTCACCATGTTGGCCAGGTTGGTCTCAATCTGTTGACCTCGTGATCCACCCACCTCAGCCTCCCAAAGTGCTGGGATTACAGGTGTGAGCCACCGCACCCAGCTGTTATTTTCCAGTTTTTTATGTTGAATATTTTAAAACTTACAGAAGATTGAATAGTACTGTGAACCCCCAAACTTTCCATCTTCATTCAACATTTGTATTATCTTTTTGTCCTATTTGCTCTATATTGACATATATATGCAAAAGTATTTTTTGCTGACTCATTTGCAAGTCCTCAACATCATGATACCTCATAACTAAATAGGAATGCATCTTCTTCTAAGAGTAAGCTGCTTTTTAAAAAAATTCTGATAAGATCTTTCAACAGGTATGAGGTAGAAAGTTTGTTTTTAAAATAAAGAAAAATTCTGTTGAGATCTCTGAAGGCAGTCAAACATTCGAACTTCTGGCAATGGCACTGTCTAAATTGGTTTCTGCAGGGACAGTTGGCCCAGGGCTTTAGAATTCTTCTGCCCATTCAGGCTTTTTGTTAAACATGTAGTAAAATCAATTACTGACATTTATCTAGTACTTAACAACTTCTATTTTATCCTGTCTTGATTTATTAAGCTGTACATTCCTTTGTAATAAAATGTTATTTCCTAAATTTATATTGAAGCAAACTGAAGCTGAAAGAGACAAATAATTGTTAAAAGAATTCCAGTAGTAAGTGGGGAAATCAAAGCTTGATTCCAAGACTTCTGTACCAAGTTTAATGGTTTTTCTTTATATTTTTTAACTTTTATTTTTTTTGTAGAGATGGAGATCTCGCTGTGTTGCCCAGGCTGATCTTGAACTCCTGGGCTCAAGCAGTCTACCCTACCCTGGCCTCCCAAAGGGCTGGGATTACAGGTGTGAGCTACTATACTCAGCCTGCTTTTTCTACTAGGGTAGTAGTTGTCAAATTTTCTTATTTCAGAAATTTTTTATATTCTTAAAAATCACTGAGCATCTCAAAGAGCTTTTGTTTGTACGAGTTATAGCTATTGATATTCGCTGTGTTAGAAATTAAAATTGACTTTTTTTTTGAGACGGACTCTTGCTCTGTCACCCAGGCTGGAGTGAAGTGGCACGATCTTGGCTCACCACAACCACCACCTCCGGGTTCAAGTGATTCTCCTGCCTCAGCGTCCCAAGTAGCTAGGGTTACAGGCACATGCCACAACACCCAGCTAATTTTTGTATTTTCAGTAGAGACAGGATTTTACCATATTAGCCAGGCTGGTCTCGAACTCCTGAAATGAAGTGATTCCCCCCACTTTGGCCTCCCAAAGTGCTGGGATTATAGGGATGAGCCACTGTTCCTGGCCTAAAATTGACATTTTAAAATATTATTTTATTAATTCATTTTAAAAGAACAGTAATAAGCCAGGTACAATGGTTCACGCCTATAATCCCAACACTTTGGAGGCCAAGACAAGAGGATCACTTGAAGCCAAGAGTGGAGACAAGCCTGGGCAACCTAATGAAACTGCATCTCTATAAAAAATAAAAAGTTAACTGGGTGTGGTGGCACATGCCTGTAGTCCCAGCTACTTGGGAAGATTGCTTGAATTCAGGAGTTTGAGGCTACAGTGAAATATGATGGAGCTACTGCACACCAGCCTGGGTGACAGAGTGAGACCCTTTCTCTAAAAAAATTAAGTGACAGTAATAGCCACTACATGTTATCATAGCATTTTTATTAAATCAATTTTTAAATTTTTATCCAATATTATTAATATTACAATTTTCATGAAAAATAACCATTTGCCATAACAAAAAAGAATGGCATCATTCTACATTTTGGCAAATATGTGTAGCAGGGCTCATTAGGCAATTGCCTGGACTCTCATCCCAGTCTGCTTCTATTTATTAGTTGGTTATCATTGCAGCTATCTTCCTTATTCTGGTGTATACATTGCTGAGAGACGGAAATCTCTGCATTCTACCTAATGTTGGTGAGCAGTGTGCCTTATAAGGTTTGGGGCTCTGTGTCTCCACCCAAATCTCACTTTGAATTGTAATAATCCTCAGGTGTAAAGGGCAAGACCAGGTGGAAGTAATTGAGTTATGGAGGTGGTTTCCCCCAAGCTGTTCTCGTGATAATGAGTGAGTCTCAGGAGATCTGATCATTTTATAAGCATCTGGCATTTCCCCTGCTAGTGCTCATTCACTCTACTACTACACTGTGAAGAGGTGCTTTCCACCATGATTTTATGTTTCCTGAGGTCTCCCTAGCAATATGGAACTGTGAGTCAATTAAACGTCTTTTCTTTATAAAGTACCCAGTCTCGCGTAGCAGCATGAAAACAAACTAATACAGTGCCTTTGATAATTTTATAACATCTATTGTTGGGAAACAAGTGAAGCAAAGAAGCCTACCAACCAGGTTCCTGCACCCTAACCATGTTAGTAGCACCTGGACTGGCTGGAGATGGGAGCTATGCACTGCTGAGGCCTTGTATTAGCTAGTCAGGATCCGAGGGAGCCAATGAGCCGGTGCCTCTGGAGGAGGCAGGGCTTATAAAAGGAACTAACTTGGCACCATGGGCCAATCTAGAGCAGTCTTGTCCTGTCCCCAGTCCACAAGCAATTCTCTCTAATTTCAGATCCCAATCTGTTTGCAAGCAATGGCACCCAGCCTGGTTGCAACCCTGCACAGGGTGATACGGCTCTATGGGAAGTGTTTTCATCTGGAAAGGGGCTCCTTTTGCATACTTGCCTCACTGGTGCTGGTTTAGACACATTCTGAAACCATCAGTGCTTCACTTGGTAGCTGGTCAGCTGGAAAAGATATTTGGTAAGCGTCCTGGAGTCTTTACTGCTGTGCTACACTTTTGTCTACCCTGGCTCGCCTTGAGCCACCCATCTGAAACCTAAGGCAGAATCTAGTGTCCTGCAGGCCAGCATCCCAATGACCTCTTTTCCCTCTCCCCCGAATCCCCTCCCAGCCTTGCCCCATTTGGTCAAACCTCAACCTTCCTTTCTACACAGGCTCAAGCAGAGTCTTCCTCCTGGTGTTCCAGCAGGAGTTCAAGGTCCTGCTCCATATGGGACAGCCGGATTCTGAGGGCAATGTTGAGATCCTCATGTCCAGAAGGTGCTGGTGCCAGAAACATGACAAAAGGGTGATTCACATCTTGGCTGGGAAATCCTGAAAGAAACAGGCTCAGGGTAAGAAGCTTAATGTGCCCAGGCCCTGGGTGCTAGAAACCTAGGCCATGTGTGCTAAGGAATCCATCCTATTTCACTTTTACAACTTCCCTCCCACAGGACTGGGACTCCCTCTCACATCCTGGGAAGCTTGCATTCCTTGGTTTTAGAGTAATCATGGAAGCCATGGAATGAGACACTGTGGGAGGCCACCAGGAAATCCCAGGAAGAAAAGGTCTGAAGATCTTCTAGCTCAGGCCCTTCCCACCAGTCTGCCCCTGTGAACTTTTCTTTTCAGGGACTGGGAAGGATTCCAGCTGGCTTCCACTTTCTGTGACACATTCCTGCCTCAGTGCACAGACTCCATTTCTCGGCAGTTTGTGCATCCCATAAAAAAATAAAAAATAAAAACTCCAGCCTGGAAAATCCTGTACTCAGTGATTCTCAGACTTAGAATGAGCCCAAGAGCATAAACATGCAGCTCACCCTGCACAGCCTCCCTCCCTTCCAGCAGTCAAGCATACTGGCAAACGACTTCACCTTCCTATTCTTCAGTCTCCTCACCTGTAAAATGAGGCCAGTGACAGCAGCCTATTTAGAGGTTTTTTCTCAAGGATTAAAGGAATGAATGAATATGGTAAAGCACTTAGAACACATGGAAAGTGCTTAATAAATATGAGCTACCATTATTTTATTGGGTGTTCTGGGTGATTCTGTTGCAGGTGGTCTACTCTAGAGTAACCAGTAGAGTAGCCTCAGCAGTGTTTTCTGGGGGGTCACAGTCCCTGTGTATCCTGTATGTTTTCCCATACAGTGTGCCTACTCAATTCCATGTTTTTCTTCTAGGAACAGTGATGCTCAGCCTGGAAACCATGAAGTTGCTTAAAACAAAATACTCATTCCAGTGTTTTCCTCTCAGTCACAGTGATAAACAGACTGAATGAAGACTGAAGTCACTGGAAATAGGTCGGGGGACTGCCAAGGAAGCTGTTAACAAAACTATGGGCCAGGCATTGTGGCTCACACCTGTATTTCCAGTATATTAGGACACTGAGGTAGGATGATCGCTTGAGGCCAGGAGTTCGTGACCAGCTCCAGCAACACAGCAAGACCCCTATCTTAACAACAACAAAACAAATTAGGGGGCACGGTAGCTCACACCTGAAATACTAGCACTTTGGGAGGCTGAGGTGGATGGATCACCTGAAGTCAGGAGTTCGAGACCAGCCTGGCCAACATGGTGAAACTCCATCTCTACTAAAAATACAAAAATTAGCTAGGCATGGTAGTGGGTGCCTGTAATCCCAGCCACTCAGGAGGCTAAGGCAGAAGAATTCCTTGAACCTGGGAGGTGGAGGTTGCGGTGAGCAAGATTGCGCCATTGCACTCCAGCCTGGGCAACAAGAGCGAAACTCCACCTCAAAAACCTTCTAAAAAAAAGTTTTTTTTAATTAGCCTTAGGCCTGTCATGGTAGCTCACACCTGTAATCCCAGCACTTTGGGAAGCTGAGGGTGGAGTGGGAAAGTATTGACCCTCCTTGTACTGCAGTTGTCAAAAAAGAAAGAATGGGGCCAGGCACGGTGGCTTATGACTGTAATCCCAGCACTGTGGGAGGCCGAGGTGGGCAGATCACCTGAGGTAAGGAGTTCGAGCCAGCCTGGCCAACAGGGTGAAACCCCATCTCTACTAAAAATATAAAAATTAGCCTCGCATGGTGTTGCACACCTGGAATCCCAGCTACTTGGGAAGCTGAGGCAAGAGAATCGCTTGAACCCGGAAGGTGGAGGTTACAGTGAGCAGAGATCGTGCCACTGCACTCCATCCTGGGTGGCAGTCTGAGTGAGACTCCATCTAAAAAACAAAAGGAGGCCGGGGCATAGGTTGCAGTGAGCTGAGATCACGCCAGTTCACTCCAGCCTAGGCGAAAGTGCAAAACTCCATCTCAAACAAAAAAAAGTATTTAAAAAAAAAAAACTAGCCAGGCTTAGTGGCATGTGCCTGTAGTCCCTGTTACTCAGAGGCTGAGGTGGGAAGATCGCTTCAGTTTGGGAGGTTGAGGCTGCAGTGAGCAATGTTCGCACCATCTCACTCCAGCTTGGGGGACTGAAGGAGATCCTGTCTCAAAAAAACAACTTTGTGAACTGTGATCCAGACAGTGCCGTGGGATAAAACTGTCCAGCAGCCTTGGCTTCCAAGGTCCTGTCTGAATCCTGCTTTTTTGCTCCTGTAGTTAAAGGGCAGAAAGTGTTTTCTGTATGCTATATTCACTTTTAGACAAGTTACTTTTAGAGACTTGTTAAAGATTCAAAATGAATTTCAAAATAAACGTTAAATATATATAGGAACTAGAATCGATTGCCAAGAAAGCTTTCTTTGCTTGCTCCCACATGAAGAAAAAAGGTGAAGGATTACAAAAGGTTGGTTCAGCTTCTTTTTTTTTTTTTTTTTTTTTTTTTTAAAGATGGGGTTTCACCATGATGGCCAGGCTGGTCTTGAACTCCTGACCTCAGGTGATCCACCCACCTCAGCCTCCCAAAGTGCTAGGATTACAGGCGTGAGCCACCGTGCCCGATGGTTCAGCTTTTCAATTTTTTTGGATTAAGTGGCTGTAGCTAGGATAATTAATGTCCCAGGGAACTTGTAAATAAGGAAGAACATTCCTGTTTATTCTTTCATTAATGCTAATTTTGAAAACATAAACAATTTCTATAAATTAAATTTTTAGGTGTTGAAACATTGACAAACTGATTCCATTCTCCTTAACTTTTAGTTAAAAAGAACAAGTCTGAGGCCAGGCATGCTGGTGGCTCACCCCTGTAATCCCAGCACTTTGGGAGGCTGAGACAGGCGGATCACGAGGTCAGGAGATCGAGACCATCCTGGCCAGCATGCTGAAACCCCATCTCTACTAAGAATACAAAACTTAGCTGGGCATGGTGGCACATGCCTGTAGTCCCAGCTACTAGGGAGGCTGAGGCAGGAGAGTTGCTTGAACCTGAGAGGCAGAGGTTGCAGTGAGCCAAGATTGAGCCACTGCACTGCAGCCTGGGCAACAGAGCAAGACTCTGTCTCCTAAAAAAAAAAAAAAAAAAGAACAAGTCTGTCATGTTTCTTTATCATGATTTTCAGTAGCTTAAATGGAAAAACACATTATCAGTTACTATAAAACTTTAAAATATCACTTGGGCCAAGCCTAATGGCTTATATCTGTAATCCCAGCACTTTGTGAGACTGAGGCAGGAAGATTGCTTGAGCCCAGGAGTTCAAAACCAGCCTGGGCAATATAGTGAGACCTTATCTCTATAAAAAAAAAAAATTAAAAATTAGCCAGGCATGGTGGCATGTACCTGTAGTCCCAGCTACAGAGGTAGCAGTAGGTAGGACAGAGGTGGGAGGATCACTTGGGCCTGAAGATTCAGGCTTCTGTGAGCCATGATCACAGCAGCCACTGTGCTATAGTCTGTATGATGAAGACCCTGTCTCAAAAAAAAAAATCACTGAATTAGCATTTGGTATATGCCAGATTTTGTGGTTTTTATTGTTTGTGAAGTTAAATATCTTTTTATACTTTTGTCAAACATTTGTGTTTCTTTTTTGGAATGCTTTTTTTTTTTTTTTTTGAAATGGAGTCTTGCTCTATCACCCAGGCTAGTGTACAATGGCACCATCTCGGCTTACTGAAACCTCCACCTCCTGGGTTCAGGGGATTCTCCTGCCTCAGCCTCCCTAGTAGCTGGGATTATAGGCACAAGCCACCATGCCCAGCTAATTTTGTATTTTTAGTAGATGGGGTTTCACCATATTGACCAGGCTGGTCTCAAACTCCTGACATCAGGTGATCTGCCTACCTTATTCATGCTTATCATGATTCTTTTTTTTTTTTCTGACATGGAGTCTTGCTCCATCGCCCAGGCTGGAGTGCAGTGGCATGAACTCACCTCACTGCAACCTCAGCCTCCCCAGTTCAAGAGATTCTCCTGCCTCGGCCTCCCGAGTAGCTGGGATTACAGATTCCCACTACCATGCCTGGGCTAATTTTGTATTTTTTAGTAGAGACAGGGTTTCCCCATGTTGGCTAGGTTGGTCTCAAACTCCTGACCTCAGGTGATCTGCCTAACTCCCAAAGTGCTGGGATTACAGGCATGAGTCACCACACCCAGCCCATTTTCTATTTTTAGAAGAATTATGGCTTTCCAGATTTTGGTCCCTTCCTAGCTCCAAGAGTTGATCAAAGTTAGCCACCAGATGGAGCTCAGTCTTCTCTTAATTCCATCCCCAGCTCATTCTTTAAAAGACAAACAGGAAAGGCCTTTTTCTCCTTTTTTATGCTAGTTTCCACATTTCCTATAAATAATCATACTTAGAAAGGGAAAGGGCAAAGGGAAAAACTTATCTATCCACATGATTCAGCAAACTGTCTACTCAACAAGGCAACACTTACCACCCATCTGTGTAGCCAGTGAGAATTCTACACCCATTCCCAGCCTTATCCTGCTGCCAGACCATACCACAGTGTGTCAGGGAACAAGAGCTACTTTTCCTTGTTTGGTCCTAATGAATTCACTCATTTGTGAGTTTTTTTTTTAAGTCAGTGAAGGAAAAATTCAGAACTCCAAAAAAGTCTCTATATATTTTGCACAACTATATAGTTTGCATAACATGGTGAACAAAAAACTAACCAGGTATGCTGGCACGCACCTGTAGTCCCAGCTACTCAGGAGGCTGAGACAGGAGGATCGCTTGAACACGGGAGGCAGAGGTTGCCATGAGCCGAGATCGTACCATTGTACTCACTGTTGCCCAGGCTGGAGTACAATCTGCCTCAAAAAAATACAAAAATACAAAAATTAGCTGGGCATGATGTCACACACCTGTAATCACAGCTACTTAGGAGGCTGAGGCAGGAGAATTGCTTGAACTGGAGGTGGAGGTTGCTGTGAGCTGAGATCGTGCCACTGCACTCCAGCCTGAGCAACAGAGTAAGACTGTCTCAAAAAAATTAAAAATATAAGACCAGGCACAGTGGCTCACATCTGTAATCCCAGAACTTTGGGAGGTGAAGGCAGGTGGATCACAAGGTCAGGAGATCAAGACCAGTCTGGCCAAGATGGTGAAACTCCATCTCTAATAAAAATACAAAACTACAAAAATTAGTCAAGCATAGGTGCCTGTAATCCCAGCTACTCAAGGAGGCTGAGGCAGAGAATTGTTTGAGCCCAGGAGTTGGAGGTTGCAGTGAGCCAAGATAGTACCACTACACTCCAGCCTGGGTGACGGAGTGAGACTCCATCTCAAAAATATAAAGAATGGGATTTTCCAATTTTTTGGCTCCCTGATCTAGTATTATTTTGATTTATGACTTCTGCCATTGATGTTGGGTTTATAGAAGCCTGATTATGTAATTTATTATTTAAACATTTTCTTTTTTCTATCAGTTCTTACCTTCACATTTTTAAATTATTTATTTATTTAGAGACAGGGTCTTGCTCCATCACCCAGGCTGGAATACAGTGGCACAATCACAGCTCACTGCAGCCTCCAACTCCTGGGCTCAAGTGATCCTCCCACCTACGTCAACTTTCCTGAGTAGCTGGTACTACAGGCATGTTCCATCACACTCAGCTAATTTCTTAATTTTTGTAGAGACCAGGTCTTGCTGTGTGTTGCCCAGGCTGGTCTAGAACTCCTGGCCTCAAGCAATCCACCCACCTTGACCTCTCAAAGTGCTGAAATTACAGGTGTGACCCACAATTTTAGTTTACAACAGGAACCTGGGGGGGTAAATCAAATAATCCTGAGTAATCATTAATCTTGGAAAATCAAGTTATAGGGTTTAGGTGAGGAGTACCATCCTAAGCAACCAGCATCTTCTCATCACCCAGATGTCAGTTGGCTCTGCCAGCCTACCCCACCCACAAAATCACACCCTGAACATGGGATAGCCCCTGACCCCAGCACTTGATTATCTGTATTCTTCAAAAGACAGATGGGTCTGGGACTCTTCTCATCAAAATTTACTAGAGCTTCACAAAGAGAGAAACTATCTGTTCCTCCTTTTAGTTCTTTCCCCTCCACAGAACCGAAGCTCTGTTTTCTTTTGACCTAATACTCCTGTTTCTTCTGTCCTACTTGATCCCATTAAAGTCCCATGCCTCTGAAAGAAGTTTAGGCTAGGAGCCCTATGTTCTATGTTGCACATTTTCTTCTCCTTTTATAGTGGTACAATGAAATATCAGTTATCTCTCCGTATCCAAGAGATTTGTTTCAGGACCCCCTCTCCCATACCAAAATCCACAGATGTTCGAGTTCCTAATATAAAATGGTATGTTTACATACAACCTATGAACATCCTCCCCTATATTTTTTAATAATCTCTAGATTACTGACAATATAAATGCTATGTAAATAGTTGTCACATTTTTGGGTTTTATTTGTATCTGTATTGTTGTATTGTTATTATTTTCTTGCTGAATACTTTTGATGGGAGGTTGGTTGAATCTGTGGATGCCGAACAGCCAATACAAAGGTATGATTGTAGTTAATTTGGCTCTTTTGTTTTGTTTTACAGTACTGCTCCTTGCACAGCAGGGCTAACTCATAGGCAGTGATCCCAGAGTCGGCTACTTCAGCATTTTCGTGAAGGTAAATCTTATATATCCCCAATGCAACAATATATAGGCTGTTGAAGCTAGAAAGAAAAGAGAAATCCCAAGAAACTAGGTCCAGCTTTTGGCAATTGAAGTTCGTTTGATCTGGTCCTTCCCTTTCTGCAGCAGATTGCAAAATGGCTACAAGACTTGGTGCAGCAACCCCTCTCTGGACAAATCCCAACGCCGGAATTCTAGTGCCATACAGATAACTCCCAGAAAAAAAAGGAAGTCTGCCTCTGATTAGTTACCATACAATTTAATGTTCCAAATTTCTTTCATGTAAGAAACACTCCAGACACCTGTTTTCTGAAAATATTCTCTGAAATCCTGACAATGTTCCCAGGTCACATTTTCGATTTTGTTTTCTCCCTAAAACACCACTCCTATGTACCAAAGCAGACACTCAACAAATGTTTCAATAACAGCGTTCAACAAATGTAATCAAAAATGGGTCGATGGGAACAGTGGAGGCAGGACAGAGCAATTAGAGAAGAATCAGGATCTAAACGGATCTTAGCTGCAGGGGACAAGGAAACTAAGCTTATCTGAGTGGTTCCACAGTCACCTCCTGCTCAAAGCCCCCGGACGGCTTACCCTTGCTCTCAGCGAGGTCAGCGAGGCCCCGGGCGGAACTGCCTCGCTCCCATTCCGGCCACGCCCCAGTCCGCTAAACCTTCCGGCCTAGCCAAGATGCTCCTCTGTTCCCAGGGCCGCGCTTCCCTTCCTCCTCCCTGGCTCACTGCTGCCAGCCACTCATATCTCACCCGAGGTGACTTCCTTGGAGGTCCCCTGACCTCCCTGCCCAGGTCTAGTCTCCAACATTTCAGCCTCCCAGCACAGCACTGACGTCATTTCACAGATTCTTCCATCCACGTGTCTCCTAACCAGACCGGAAGTTTCCGGAGGGCAAGCCTGTGGACAGAGGTTGGAAGACTTGCCTCAGACCACCCTGCAGGCGGCTTCGGTCCCCAGAGACCTAACAGCGCCTGCCTCGAAGCCCACTTGGGAATGAGTTGGGCATAGGTGACCCTGCGGGGCCCTGTGAGGAACGTCCACACCCACTCGGAGACCGGCATCCCCTCTCCGGTTGTATCAGCCCACCCAAAGAGTAAAGTCTCAGGGGAACCGGAAGGGCGTGGTGGCTCACGCCTGTAATCCCAGCACTTTGGAGGACCAAGGTGGGCGGATCACCTGAAATCAGGAGTTGGAGTCCAGCCTGGCCAACATGGCGAAAACCTGTCTACTCAAAATACAAAAATTAGCCGGGCATGGTGGCGCCTGCCCATAATCCCAGCTACCTGGGAGGCCGAGGCAGGAAAATCGCTGGAACCCGGATGCTGGAGGTTGCAGTGGGCTGAGACCGCGCCACTGCACTACAGCCTGGGCGACAACGCGAGACTCCGTCTCAAAAAATAAATAAAAACAAAAACGTTTCGGCCGGGCGCCGTGGCTCCCGCCTGTAATCCCAGCACTTTGGGAAGCCAAGGAGGGTGGATCACCTGAGGTCAGGAGTTCGAGACCAGCCGGACCAATATAGTGAAACTCCGTCTCTCTTAAATTTTTTTCGTAGGGCCACCAAAGAAATCACGTATATATTTATATGTAAATACATAAATCCTGGGAGATGGTGTCATTGGTGGGATCTGGATTTCCTCAAATGGACCGTGAGAATGATGATATTTTGTGAACCAGTTACTAAAAGAGCCCAGCTTCTAGCCCCGAAGATCTCAATCAGCGTTGGCTGTCATTATCGCTTGTTATTTAAAGGCTTTCTTGGACTTTGTTTTACCTCCTCTTAAAAACTCTTCAATCCCATTGTCTGACCCTCCTTAGGGCGAATCCTCTCATTTCCATTACAATGAAAGCATGTGGTTTCCCATAATCGTCTACTTCACCTTGGTGGAAAGCTGATCACCAGCTGCAAACTCAAAAAAAAAAAAGAAAGAAAACCGATCCAAGGCAAACACTGCTTTTCACCTTCAGACTATTACTTCCAGTCTGACCAACATGGTGAAACCCTGTCTGTACTAAAAATACATAATTAGCCTTGCTTAGTGGCCTATAATCCTAGCTACACAGGAGGCTGAGGCAGAAGAATCACTTGAATCCTGGAGGCGGAGTTGCAGTGAGCTGAGATCGCACCATTGCACTGCAGCCTGGGTGACGAGCAAAACCATGCCTTTTTAAAAAGAAAAGTAATGTATTCATCTAACCTTTGCAAAAGCAAAAGATTGGGAATAAACTCAAAAGTCATTTTGTAGAGAATTAAGTGGAATAATACCCAGCTGTAAAGAAAGGAAAATAATCTACAGTATAATTGCTTGTATTTGCATTTTTTAAAATCTCTGGAATAGACATTCAAGAAAATACTGCTTTTTATTTTTGAGAAGTAGGAAATGCATGAATATGAAATGAGATAGGACGGAGACTTCTATCATTTTATTTTATTTTTTTTTTTGATACAGATTTTCCTTTTGCCCAGGGTAGACTGCACTGGTGTGATCATAGCTCACTGTAACCCCAAGTTCCTGGGCTCAAGACAACCTCCTGCCTCAGTCACACACACCTGCTACACTGACAATGGTCCTGACTTCCTATATATTTTTAGACGGGGTTTCACCATGTTGGTCAGGCTGGTCTTGAATTCCCGACCTCAGGTGATCCGCCCGCCTTGGCCTCCAAAGTGCTTGGATTATAGGCGTGAGCCACCACATCTGGCCGACTTCCCATATTTTTGTTGGAGACATTTACTTTCCAGCTTTTATATAAAATATCAACCTATTATAGGTTTGTTTCCAAGTGAGTCCAGGTCAGTTGAGACAATCATTACATCTCTCATAGATTTTAATTTCAGTTTTGCATCTCAGGACCCTGGCTCCTCTACCCGTTTTGACCCTAACCCCTAAAGTGTGTCTTTGGACTCTTTTTTTGTCTTTGGAGGGTTTCAATTAATGGTTAAGCTCAGGGCCACACCTCAGCTGTGTTTCAGAGATATTTAAGGTAGTACCTGCAATCCGTCAACCACACTGATCTGCTTACCGATTTAAAATTTTATTGTTAATTTTTAAAATGGGGAAGAAAAACTTTTATTAGCAACCATCAAAGATATTGACAACAAGACTCAGACCCAAGGTAGAGACCCCTAAACAGATGATTTTCCCTCAACTCCTCAGGCTGGAACAGATTTTAAACCAAGCTGGAGAAATCACTCCAGCTCTGGCCACAAACTAATCTCTACATCCTGGCCTTCATCCTGGTTGGAAGCTGGTTCACTTCATCCAAGGGCTTAGTTCGAGGGCATTCATGGCTTCCTCAAGTTTGAGCATCCCTGCACCAGAAGTAGCAACAGCAGCGTGAGTATGGGGGAAGACAGTAAGAACCCCGGACGGTTCTCCGCCTCTTTCAGGGTTCGTTTCTGGGACTTCTGAACCAGGAGTTCTGAGAGTCAGGCCCGGAACCTCGGAACCCCAGACTACTCGGCCCATTTGAACATTCTCCAAGAAACTGAAGGGGCGAGGAGACGATTGAGACAGCTCAGATAACCCTGCCCAGGGGGGTCTAGCACCGGCCGCCTCTCATCATAGTCTCACTCCTAGGCCTCCAAGAACAACGGCTGGCACTCTGGGGCCCCCATTCCCAAAGGGGTCTCGGGAAGGCCCAGACGCCAAGGACGCCCCTGATGAGGCCCAAGTTGCGGGCAGCGAACAAGAGAGAGGAGAAAGACCAGAGAGCAGGCGGACAGGCCAGAAGCAGTCCCCACGAGCCTGTGTTCGCGTACCCAGTCCCCAGGCCTCTCACCTCGCTCCTGGCGCTGGCGGTGCCACTCAGCCATAGACTGGAGCATCCACTTGGCCCGAAGCTTGTATATGTAGGAGCCGTAAACCACGACCTCGGTGAAGTCTGGAGACTCCAGAGCCTTCAGCTCGAGCATGGCCTTGCTCACCTGCTCGATGTAAGGGATTCGACATCCGTCCCGGCCTGTTAGGGGAAAAGAATGAGAGCCCCGGGCCAGCTGAGATGCCCGGGCCGGGGCATCCCCGCCAGTACTGGGCACACTCACCGAACATGGCTTCCAGCAGCCGCGTCTGGACCTGGAACACTTCTGGATCTTTCAGGTCTTCGGGAACTTTCACCCACGGTGGGATATTTCTACGTTCCGGGAGCGTTCCCATCTTATGACCCTCACAAGCAAAACCACGCTCCAGCGCCAGCCAGGCCTGGCCGCGCCTTAGCGCTGGTAAAGCTTCACACCTGGAGGCCCCGCCCCCAGCCCGGCCCCGCCCCAGCCCGGGCCAGGACCCCGAGTCCGCGCCCCGCCGCCCCTGCTGCAGTCCAGCAGGTTGCAGTCTCTTCTGCTTCCGGCGACCTCGGGATAGCCTCACCTGGGCCCAGCTGCCTGCAAGTTAACTAGGGTTTCCACCTGCGTTGACCTGTGTCTTTTTGCACCAGAATCCCGTGGGCTTGGGAATGGCTGGGGGAAGGGCGCTGTTGACTGTTCTCCTAGGGAACAACCCGTGGGGCTTAAACCTCGGAAAAAAGGCGTCCAGGCTTCAGGGTGCAAGGACCACGCAGTAGCTGCCGAATCGACTTCATGCCTTCCATGTTCCGAAGGAGGGTCCGTATCCCCTCTGCCCTAAGGAGCAGGACCCGCGGCTCTCCTTTGCTGGCGACCTGGCAATGTCCCGGGAACTCTGGAGGAACTCCTGCCATTGAACAATGAAGAAACCGAAATTCGGAAATTTCATTAACCTGAAGGGATTAGCATTCCTCGAAGCCCCTGACTCTAGAGCCTTTGAACCTGCCCTGATTTTAAAGCTGACCTGTGCCCTGCCTGGGCACTCCGGCCGAAACCTGTCCAGGCTTCTGGCTCGTTTCTAAATAAATTTTGTTTATTCGTTTTTTAAACATCGTGTTTGGAGCGATGCACTGGATTTACTCAATGAGAGTGCAATTTCACTGTTTTATGCCTTTATGGTGATGAACTGGCATTTCCAGTTCTGGTAACATCTAATATCCCATCAGCTGTTCACTATTGACAGCTTTTTAGGGCAGACCTCTTCTCACACACACACACCCACACACACAAAACTATGGGCTGGGGCAACCACCAATGTAGTTAATTTAGAAAACGATCATCAATAGCTAAACTATCAGATGAAGGCTGTTGAGGAACTAGTCACAAGGTTTGGAAGCCCTAGCACACAGATTATGAATTACAAAGGAGAAAAAAAAGGTTTCATTACAATAGAGACTTGGAAGAAGCCACCTTAACCCAAATTAGCATCACCAATAATTGGACAAATTGACTTTTTGTTTGACAATATCTTGAAAACAAAGAGAGGATTGTTTTATTAATTGACTAAAGAGACACTAAATGCTATGTGCATCGTTCAAATAATTCTGAATCAAAAGTGGGGGGACGCATTTCACTTCTAAAGTTTAGAAACTTCTAGAGTGGGATAAGTGTACTACAATTATGTAAGATAAGGTAATCTCAGGAGAAACATGTATGTATGTTTCTGTTTTTTTAAAATAAAAGATATATCCATGGGAAAGCGAAAACCCAGCCCCCCACTACCACAAATTATGCGTTGAGTTTCCCACATTTCAGGAAATCACAGGGGTCAGCACATCCGGAGTGCAATGGATAAGCCTTGCCCTGGGAAAACCACCTTCGTGATCATGGTATCTCCCCTGCCAGGTAAGTATGTGTATGTATGTTTCTAAAGTAAGTATAGTGAATTGGCTTTCTTTGTTTTTATATTTATTTATTTATTTATTTATTTATTTATTTATTTATTTGAGGAGTCGTCTTGCTCTGTCACCCAGGCTGGAATGCAATCGCATGATCTCGGCTCACTGCAACCTCTGCCTCCCAGGTTCAAGCAATTCTCCTGCGTTAGCCTCCTGAGTAGCTGGGATTACAGGTGCCCACCATCACACCCAGCTAATTTTTGTATTTTTAGTAGAGACAGGGTTTCACTATGTTAGTCAGGCTGGTCTTGAACTCCTGACGTCGTGATCTGCCCGCCTCAGCCTCCCAAAGTGCTGGGGTTACAGATGTGAGCCACCGCACCCAGCCATAATCGACTTTCAATTTCCCATCTCCCATTCCTCCTGCAGCCCAAGCTCCATTTTTCCTTTCGCTCAGACGCTTATGAAAAGCACTTCCACTTCTGTATACCTTACTTATTCCTGAACCCATCATTCCATGGTACTTTCCTTTGCATTTCAACAATAGGCACTCTGGACCTGCACTATCCAATACAGAAGTCGCTGGTCACATGAGGACTGGAAATGTGTCTAGTCGGATTTGAGATGTGCTGTAAGTGTAAACTACATGTAAGATTTTGATGACATTAATACCAAAAAATTAAATATTCTCATTAACAATTTTAGATTGATTATATGTTAAAATGATAATAGGGTTTTTTTCTTTTTGAAAAATATTTTTCAGTTAAGACAGGGTCTCATTGGCTGGATGGGGTGGCTTATGCCTGTAATCCCAGCACTTTGAGAGGCCAAGGCTGGTGGATCGCCTGACCTTGGGTCAACCTCAGGGGTTCAAGACTAGGCTGGGCAACATGGCAAAACCTCATATCTACAAAAAAGACAAAAATTAGCCAGGTGTGGGGGTGCATGCCTGTAGTCCTAACTATTGGGGAGAATGAGGCACAAGGAATTCTTTGAGCCCAGGAGGTGGAGGTTGCAGTGACACAAGATTGCACTATTGCACTCCAGACAGAGTGAGATCCTGTGTTAAAAAAAAAAAAAAAAAAAAAGACAGGGTTTCTTGCTATGTTGCCCAGGATGGTCTCAAACTCCTGCACTTAAGGGATCCACCCACCAAAGTGCTGAGATTACAGGCTCAAGCCATTGCACCCAGCCAAAATGATAATATTTTGGATATATTAAGGTAAATAAGATATAATATTAAAATTCATTTCACATGTTTCTTTCCACTGAGGCTATGAGAAAGTTTGTATTATTTGTCTCTCATTCTATGTTAGTTGAACAGTGTTGTTTTAGATGCTTTCCTACAACTAAGTATCTAATCCAAAACTCTTTTATATGTACATATATAGATATATATTTTTTGAGACAAGGTCCCACTCTTTCACCCAGGCTAGAGTGTAGTGGCACAAACACAGATCACTGTAGCCTCCACCTCTCAGGCTCAAGTGATCCTCTCACCTCAGCCTTCAAGCAAGTAGCTGGGCCTACATCACGGGCACATACCATCGAGCCTGGTTAATTTTTTAAATGTTTTTCTTTTCTTTTTTTTTTTTTTTTTTTTTGAGACAGAGTTTCACTCTTGTTGCCCAGGCTGGAGTGCAATGGTGCGACCTCGACTCATGGCAACCTGGGCCTCCCAGGTTCAGGTTCAGGTGATTCTCCTGCCTCAGCCTCCTGAGTAGCTGGGATTACAGGCATGCGCAACCACACCTGGCTGATTTTTTTTATTTTTTATAGAGAAGAGGCCTCGCTGTGTTGCCCAAGCTGGTCTCAAACTCCTGAGCTCAAGCGATCCTCCCACCTTGGCTTTCCAAAGTGCGGGGATTGCAGGCATGAGCCACCGCGCATGGCCTCTTTTTTACATTTCTAATCAAGTATAATAAGAAAGGGTTTCCTTTCCTCTTAGAGGGTCTTCCTATCCTCTGTCCTTTTCCTCTTCCCTGCCAATACCTTAAATGTTGGCAGTACTGAGTACATTGTTCATCTCTTCCCTTTATTACCTTTTGTCATTCTTTCTAGGTAGTTCTGTCTACAACTCACATTATAATTTCCAAACACAGATTTCCAAAATCACTGAGTGCTTCATCAGTAGCTCATTATACTTTTTTGCTTTATTTTATTTTGTTTTGAGACAGGGTCTTGCTGTCACTCAAGCTGGAGTGCAGCAGCTGCAGTGCAGTGACAGTCACCACTCACTGCAGTTTCTACCTCCTTTTTTTGTTTTTTGTTTTTGAGACGGAGTTTTGCTCTTGTTGCTGGAGTGCAATGGCGCAACCTCCAAGTCCTGGGTTCAAGCGATTCTCCTGCATCAGCCTCATGAGTAGCTGGGATTACAGGCATGCACCACCACACCCGGCTAATTTTGTATTTTAGTGAGATGGGGTTTCTCCATGTTGGTCAGGCTTGTCTACAACTCTCGACCTCAGGTGATCTGCCAACGTCAGCCTCCCAGAATGCTGGGATTACAGGTGTGAGCGACTGCGCCCTGCCCCACCTCCTAGGTTTAAGGGATCCTCCCACCTCAGCCCCCAGTAGCTGGGACTACAGGCACAAAGCACCATGCAGTTAATTTTTGTGTTTTGTTTGTTTCTGTTTTGTTTTAATTTGTTTTCAGAGAGACGGGGTTTCGCCGGGTTGTGCAGGCTGTTCTCTAGCTCCTGGGCTCCAGCAATCCTCCCTCCTTGGCCTCCTCCAAAAGTGCTGGGATTATAGGCGTGAGCCCCCACGCCTGCCCTCCCTGTACTTTTCCATCTTCATGTTCTCCAGGTTTCTAAAACTCTACAGGTCCCAAAGCAAAAACATTAGCTTCTCTTCCCTTTGGCTCCTCTGCTTATTTTGGATTTTGTTTTTTGTTTGTTTGTTTTGAGATAGAATCTCACTCTGTCACCCAGGTTGGAATGCAGCGGCATTATCTGGGCTCACTGCAGCCTCCTCCCAGGTTCAAGCTATTCTCCTGCCTCAGCTTCCCGAGTAGGTGGGACTGCAGGCACCCATCACCACACCCGGCTAATTTTTATATTTTTCTTTTTAGTAGAGATGAGGTTTCACCCCGTTGGCCAGGCTGGTCTCAAACTCCTGATCTCAAGTGATCCGCCCGCCTCAGCCTCCTAAAGTGCTGGGATTACAGGCTTGAGCCACCGTGCCCGGCCCTATTTTGTTTTCTAAAACATATGCCCAATCCGGTTTAAACGATTTTCAGCAATTACCTTTCATCTGTTTTCTACCCATTAGCTGCCAGTCTTGTCAGTTCCACCTCTGAAAATATTCACAAACCTGTTTCCTTTCCAGACATGGCTCCTAGGACTAAGTTGAGATGCCATTGTGTACATATAAATATAATTAGACAATATATGTAACTGTACATAAGCAGAAATGTGTGAGAGAAGTCAACTAAAATAGCTCTCAGCGTAATAACTAACAAGACAGTAACTAGTCTCTTTTTTTTTTTTTGAGAGGAGTCTTGCTGTGTTGCCCAGGCTGGAGTGCAGTGGCGCCATCTCGGCTCACTGCAACCTCAGCCTCCAGAGTAGCTGGGATTACAGGTGTACGCCACCACGCCCAGCTAATCTTTTGTATTTTTAGTAGAGATGGGGTTTAACCGTGTTGCTGGTCTCAAACTCCTGAGCTCAGGCTATCTGCCCGCTTCAGCCTCCCAAAGCGTTGAGATTACAGGCGTGAGTCACGGCACCTGGCCTGTCTCTTCGCTTAGTACACCTCAAACTGTGATAACGTTTATTATTTACTTTGCATTCAGGCAAGCACTGTCTGAGCACCTCCCGTAGGAGCCGGAGGGTCGGGAGGCCGGTGCAGCCAACAGCTTGAGGGGTCCTGGCGCAGGGTCTGAACTAGGAGAGCTGTCCGGAGCGCCCTCCACCCCTGCGTCCTTCGGCGCTCTTAGGCGGCCCCGCGGGCTACACGGGGCCAGGGTGCAGCGCGTACCGGAGGGACTCTGCCCAGCGGGCGGCACTTCCACCCCACCCAGCACAGCCGGGGTGCAGCCCGAGGTCCCAGTTGGGGAGGGGTCGGGGGACCTTAGCGGGCTGGGTCCTGTCGTGCCCCCCTCCAGCTCCGCAGACAGCGGCTCCTTTGGAAAAGAATGTGAACCGTGCTGTCCCCAACACAGCTGCTCTGGGAACCCCGGGTTTAACTCGGCTGCTGGTCGGGAGGTGTCAGTCCCTTCAGTACGGGCGGCTGCCGTGCCCACCCCCGGGGCTGCACTCGGGAAAACAGGCGACAGTTCGGTGCGCCCTTGCGGGAAATTGTTCTCCCGGAAGAAACGCTTCCCCTGCTTTTTCTCGAAATCGCACCAGCTCTCTTCCTGAGCGAGCTCGTGCCCTACAAAGGCTGACAACCCTGTCCCCAGCCCTCCCGGGGGCTGGTCCTGCACCGCCACGTGCTGTCGGCAGGGTTCGGTGGCTCCAGCCCGGGAAGGTTCCACGTGCTGCTGTTTGATGAGCTTTTTCTCTCTAGCCCACAGGGCTTCCCAGTAGGTCCACCTGAGGCTGAAGCCCAGCTTCACAGACCCTCAAGGGTGAAGGAGAAGACGACCTCAACTCGGTAATTTCTTGCAAGGAGCAGCTACACACTCTCCCCTTCACTTATTTAGCCTCTTCACAGGTTGCATCCCGTGTCTTCTCAACCTCTCCCTCACTCTCTCCCTTAACGGGTACGATAGTAAGTATTACTTAGGAAAACTGCAAAGTACTGAGTCCTTCCAGGGCAGGAGCTTAGTCTATATTGGAAGAGTCTAGTAACTGGAAGAACCCTTGCCAAGGAAAATGGGATTGAGAAATGCTGCATGTGGGAAACCTGAGTTTGTCCTTGCATTTATCCCATGTGATCCTGGATAAAACCCACTCTCCCTCCTCCACAACATGTTGAATGTGTCATCTTCCTCTACAGTTGGGTTCCACTTGGTCCCTAGGAATGCCTGCTTTGCCCTCTGTCTGCTTCTATCTGAGCTCGGTTTCTGTTGTTTAAAACGGTGGTTTTCTCCAATATATCTCAACATCTTGCAAAGGAGGATTTTTGTTAGGATACTGAAGGCCAGAATTTCAGTGCAGGTTTGAGCCAGCAGTTGGAAAGTTAAGCCTTGAAGACTCGAGTTATTTTAGCAAATTGTTTGGAGAAAATATGTATTTATATATTTTTTGAGACAATGTCTCACTGTGTCACCCAGGTTGAGCGCAGTGTTGTGATCTCGGCTCACTGCAGCCTTGGTCTCCCTTGTTCAAGGGATCCTCCCACTTCAGCCTTCCAAGTAGCTGGGACCACAGGCATGTGCCACCACACGTGACTAATTTTTTAGTTTAGTTTTTTTTTTTTTTTTTGAGATAGAGTCTTGCTTTTGTTGCCCAGGCTGGAGTGCAATGGCACCATCTCGACGCACTGCACCTCTGCCTCCTGGGTTCAAGCAATTCCCCTGCCTCGGCCTCCCAAGTAACTAGGATTACAAGTATGCACCACGTCACCTGGCTAATTTTGTATTTTTAGTAGAGGTGGGGTTTCTCCATGTTGGCCAGGGTGATCTGCCCACCTTGGCCTCCCAAAGTTCTGGGATTACAGGCGTGAGCCACCATGCCCAGCCTAATTTTTTAGTTTTTATAGAGATGGGGCTCTCCTTCTGTTACCCAGCTGGTCTAAAACTCCTAGCCTCAAGCAATCCTCCAACCTCAGCCTCCCAAAGTGCTGGTATTATAGGTGTGAGCCACCACGCCCAGCCCTGGAGAAACTTTTTATAACCAAATGTTAAAGGTCACTTCTGCTGTAGGTCTGGGTTGCAGCAAATGTCCTAGAGGACATCTGGCCATTACATGGGCTCTGCTTGCCACCCACCCCTACTTGCATTTCCCAATAATGAATGATTTTTTAGAAAGGAGGAACACTTAAAAGCATATGCATTGGTTTTGTCCAAAATTAATGTCAATGTTTATCCTATTATAATGTTAGCAACAAGGCTGGTGAGTATGTAGGTTGGTTCAATTTCAATGGGATGCCATTTGGCAGTACATTATCAATTGGAAATTTAAAGATCCTTTGACTCAGCAATCCTAAATTTGAAACTTCATCCTGGCCGGCACGGTGGCTCACGCCTTTAATCCTAGCACTTTGGGAGGCCGAGGCGGGTGGATCACCTGAGGTCAGGAGTTTGAGACCAGCCTGACCAATATGGTGAAACCCCGTATCTTAAAAAAAAAAAGAAAAGAAATTTCATCCTGTAGTTATATTCCCACTTGTAAGAAATGACATGTAGAAGGATACTGATTTCAATAGCATTACTGGCACAAGTAAAAGATAGCATACAAGGTAAATATTCATGAAGATTGGGAAAAATACATATTAAAGAAATAAGGCTGGGCTCTGTGGCTCATGCCTGTAATCCCAACACTTTGGGAGGCTAAGGTGGGAGAATCACTTGAGAATGGAGACCAGCCTGGACAATATAGTGAGACCCCAATCTCTATATTTTTAAAGGAGATTTAAATTATTCTTTGAAATAAATAAGTAAATAAAAGAGAGAGGGAAGCAATCATTTATGGTTTTCTGTTTGTTGCTTTGTTTTGTTTTTTTTTGTTGTTGTTGTTTTTTTAGATGGAGTCTCACTCTGTCACCCAGGCTGGAGTAATGGTGTTATCTTGGATCACTACAACCTCTGCCTCCCAGGTTCAAACAATTCTCCTGCCTCAGCCTCTCGAGTAGCTGGCACTACAGGTGCATGCCACCAGACCCGGCTCTGTGTGTGTGTGTGTGTATTTTTAGTGGAGACAGGGTTTCACTATGTTGTCCAGGCTGGTCTCAAACTCCTGACCTCGTGATCCACCCATCTCACCCTCCCAAAGTGCTGGCATTACAGATGAGAGCCACCGTGCCTGGCCCACGGGGTTTTTTACCTGAAAAAAAAAAAACTATAGAGCCAAATGTCCAATTAACTATGTGGATAGAATGACAAAATGTTCAGACATTCGAGACCTCAAAATATGCATTCTCCTTGAGAATAATACAGACTTTGTTTCATCAGAATGAAAGGAAGTCTTTCTCTGATAAGAAAATATGAGCTGGGTGCAGTGGCTCACGACTCTAATCCTAGCACTTTGGGAAGCCAAGGCGGGTGGATCACCTGAGGTCTGGAGTTCAAGACCAGCCTGGCCAACATGGCAAAACCCCGTCTCTACTAAAAACACAAAAATTAGCCAGGCGTGGTGGCAGGTGCCTGTAATCCCAGCTACTCAGGAGGCTGAGGCAAGAGAATCGCTTCAACCCATGGAGCAGAGGTTGCAGTGAGCCAAGATCATGTTCTCTCTCTCCCCACTGTCCGGGAAGGAGCATGTACCAAGAGCGACGATTATGGCATGCTCTGAGAAGAGCACCGCCACCAGCTGCTCACATGTCTTCTTCCCTAATATCCTCGGTTGCATCATCGGTACACTATAGCTGTTGTTAGATTACCTGCGGACACGCTAGACCTCTGTCCTGCTGGTGCTGAGCTCCCTGATGTCTTTCACTGGCTGTCTACAGAGCCTAGAATTCCATTCTTCCTGCTCTATGATTTCTGCTTCATTTGCATCACCATCTATGCCATCTATGTGGGCCTGATGTGGCTCAGTTTCCAGAAGGTCCAAGAATCCCAGGGCAAGGCTAAAGGGCACTGAGCCCTCACCCCCAGGCCAGGCTGACCTCTGCTTTGCTTTGGCATGTAAACCTTGCCCAAGGGGGCTTGTCTGAGTCCCTAGAAGGCCCTACAACTAGGGTCTTCTAGAGTCTGTCCTTCCCACCACCATATCCGCACACAACAATGGACCAAATGTGCCACACATTCGCTCTTTTTTTCCCCAGTTCCTGTGGCTCTGTCTCCAAGGGCTGGTCTCTGAAGCTCTTGCCACTGCCCAGAGAGGGAAGGTCCTGAGCGATAATTTTTTTTTCTTTTTTTGAGAGGAGTCTCAGTCTGTCACCCAGCTGGAGTGCAGTGGCACAATCTCGGCTCACCACAATCTCCGCCTCCCGGGTTCAAGCAATTCTGCCTAAGCCTCTTGAGTAGCTGGGATTACAGGTGCCCGCCACTACACCTGGCTAATTTTTTGTATTATTAGTAGAGACGGGGTTTCACCATGTTGGCCAGGCTGGCCTCAAACTCTTGACCTCAGGTGATCCACCCGCCTCGGCCTCCCAAAGTGCTGGGATTACAAGTGTAAGCCAACTTGCCCAGCAGTAAAATTTTTTGAATAACAAAACAACAGCAGCAACAATCCTTGGCCGGGCGCGGTGGCTCACGCCTATAATCCCAGCACTTTGGGAGGCTGAGGCGGGTGGATCACGAGGTCAAGAGATCAAGACCATCCTGGTTGACATGGTGAAACCCCGTCTCTACTAAAAAAATACAAAAATTAGCTGGGCATGGTGGCGCACGCCTGTAGTCCCAGCTACTCGGGAGGCTGAGGCAGGAGAATTGCTTGAACCCAGGAGGCGGAGGTTGCGGTGAGCCAAGATCGCGCCATTGCACTCCAGCCTGGGTAACAAGAGTGAAATTCCGTCTCGGGGGAAAAAAAAAAAAAAATCCTTGCCCAAACTGAGTAGGGAAAACTTCTGGATTTTTTTTCTTTTATTTATTAAGCTACGTGTTGATGGGTTCTTAGGCTGAATGCAGACCAGGGTAGACACAGAGAAGTAAACTGCCACTTAGAATACAAATTCCCTGTCCCTCACAGAAAGACAAATACTCCATGATTCCACTTATATGAACTTTATAAAATAGTCAAAGCAGCAAAGAGTGGAATGGTGGATGCCAGAGGCTAGGGGGAAGGGGAAATGTGGTGTTAGTAAATCAATGGGCATAAAGTTAAGCAAGATGAACAAGTTCTGGAGATCTGCCGTAAAACATTGTGCCCACAGTCAACAATACTATTGTACAGTTAAAAATGGGTTAAGGCCAGGTGCAGTGGCTCATGCCTGTAATTCCAGTACTTTGGGAAGCCGAGGCAGGTAGATCATCTGAGGTCAGGAGTTCAAGACCTTCCTGGCCAACATGGTGAAATCCCACCTCTACTAAAAATACAAAGAATTAGCCAGGTGTGGTGGCAGGTGCCTGTAATCCCAGCTACTCTGCAGGCCAAGGTAGGAGAAGCGCTTGAACCCAGGAGGCAGAGATTGCAATGAGACGAAATCGAGCCCTGAACTCTAGCCTGAGTGACAGAGCCAGACTCCATCTCAAAAAAAAAAAATGTGTTAAGAGGTTAGATCTCATGTTAAGTGCTCTTACCAAAACGAAATAAAAATTTTACTTTTTTTTTTACCTCTTTTGGTAATTCACAGAAGTAAAATTTAAAAAATAAAAATAAAACCATAAATGATAAAAATACTTCAGGAATAGGCCAGGCACAGTGGCTCACGTCTGTAATCCCAGCACTTTGGGAGGCCGAGGCATGTGGATCACCTGAGGTTGGAAGTTCGAGACCAGCCTGACCAACATGGAGAAACCCCGTCTCTGCTTAAAATACAAAATTAGCCATGCATGGTGGCGCATGCCTGTACTCGGGAGGCTGAGGCAGGAGAATCTCTTGAACCCAGGAGGCAGAGGTTGTAGTGACCCGAGATTGTACCACTGCACTCCAGCCTGGGCAAAAAGTGAAACTCTGTCTCAAAAAAAAAAAAAAAAAGAAAAGAAAAGAAAAAGACTTCATGAGTAATACTGTCAAGAAAATGAAATGATAAACTACTTATATGCTTGAAAGTACTGGGGAGAAATTTACACAGCTGAGGAGAGTTTGGAAGTAAAAGACGAGTATGCCAAAAAATGTTTTAAAATCTTTTTTGAACAAAAAAATTTATTAGGCCAGGCATAGTGAGTCATGCCTGTAATCCTAGCAATTTGGGAAGCTAAAGTAGAAGGACTGCTTGAAGTTAGGAGTTTAAGATCAGTCTGGGGGCCGGTCGAGGTGGCTTACAACTGCCAACAAGGGCTGATCACATGAGGTCAGGAGTTCAAGACCAGCCTGGCCAACATGGTAAAACCCTATCTCTACGAAAAATACAAAATTAGCCAGACATGTGGCTCATGCCTGTATTCCCAGTTACTTAGGAGGCTGAGGCAGAAGAATTACTTAAACTTGGGAGGCAGAGGTTGCAGTGAGCCTCCAGCCACTATACTCCAGCCTGAGGGGCGCAGAGCGAGACTGTCTCTTTTTTTTTTCTTTTTTTTTTTTTATGACCCCTCCCAGCTTGAGACTCTGTCTCAAAAAAAAAAAAAAAAAAAAAAAGTCCAGCCTGGCCAACAAACTAAGACCTTGCCTCTACAGAATAAATTAGCCAGGCATGGTGGCACATGCCCATGATCCCAGCTACTTAGGAAGCTGAGGTGGGAGGATCACTTGAGTCCAGAAGTTGGAGGCTTTGATGGGTCACTGCACTCTAGTCTGGGTGATGGAGTGAGACTCTGTTTCACAATAAATAAATAAATAAATCCATTATTAATATCTAGAAAAACAAAACTTTGTCAAGAAATCATAGTAAAGTATACATAGCTATGAATAGTTCACAAAGTGCAAACAGTGAATATTGATCTAACAAAATCATATTTCTGTTTTAAGAGGATCTAGGTCTGATGCACGTTGTTAAGCCCCAGATTACCTGGGTTAGAAGAGGGTGAGAGATAGTAGTAGATATATATATCCTAGTCTCCCAAAGTGCTAGAATGACAGGCATGAGCCACAGCTCTCTGTCGTTTGACATTTTTTTCCTCTTTCCCCCATCCCCCAAGTCTTGCTCTGTTATCCAGGCTGGAGTGCAATGGCATGATCTTGACTCACTGCAACCTCTGCCTCCCAGGTTCAAGCGATTCTCCTGCCTCAGCCTCCCGAGTCGCACTGGGATTACAGGCCTGTGCCACCATATCAGGCTAAGTTTATTATTATTATTATTATTATTATTTTTAAGATGGGGTTTCACCATGGTGGCCAGGCTAGTCTTGAACTCTTGACTTCAGGTGATCCGCCCACCTCGGCCTCCCAAAGTGCTAGGATTACAGGTGTGAGCCACCACGCCCGGCCTAAGTTTTATATTTTTGTAGAGATGGGGTTTCACTGTGTTGGCCAGGATGGTCTTGAACACCTGACCTCAGGTGAGGCACCAACCCCTGCCTCCCAAATTGCTAGGATTACCTGCCTGAGCCACCACGCCTGGCCCATTTTTTGAATTTTTAATAAAAGCCTTTGTGAGGCCAGGCGCAGTGGCTCACGCCTGTAATCCCAGCACTCTGGAAGACTGAGGCGGGCGGATCACAGGGTCAGGAGTTTGAGACCAGCCTGGCAATATGGTGAAACCCCATCTCTACTGAAAAAAAATTTAAAAATTAAAAAAACAAAAACAAAAACAGCTAATGCCATTTTAGGCATCAGCACACCTGCACTGAGGTGTATTTAAAAAAAGAAAAAAACGAAATCAAAATACAATAGTTAGCATGGTGGCGGGCATCTGTAGTCCCAGCTACTCAGGAGGCTGAGGCAGGAGAATTGCTTGAACTTGGAACGCAGAGGTTGCAGTGAGCCGAGATTGTGCCATTGCACTCCAACCTTGGTAAAAGTGAGACTCTGTCTCAAAAAAAAAAAAAAAAAGCCTTTGCAACTGATGTATGATGGCATCCTGGTATGATTTTAATTTGCATTCCTCTTCTGATTAGTGATGTTGAGCTTTTTTTATATGTTTGTTGGCTGCTTGTATTTCTTCTTTGAGAAACATCTCTTGTTGTTCTTTGCCCAGTTTTTTTGTTTTTTGTTTTGTTTTGTTTTGTTTGTTTTGTGGAGACAGAGTCTCACTCTATCCCCCAGGCTGGAGTGCAGTGGCGCGATCTTGGCTCACTGCAACCTCTGCCTCTGGGGTTCAATGGACTCAGCCTCCCGAGTAGTTGGGATTACAGGCGCCCACCATTACACTCGGCTAATTTTTGTATTTGTAGTAGCATTGGGATTTCGCCTGTTGGCCAAGCTCCTCTAGAACTCCTGCTGTCAGCCACCTCACCCAGCTTTGCTCAGTCTTTAATGTGGTTGTTTTTTCTTGTTGTTTTGCAAAGTACTTTAATTGTCTCAATTAGCAAGTAAGAACTTCCCAATGACGAAATAATTCCTATATATCAAATATATTCAGTCCTCTGGGCGTGGCTGAATATCTACATTCAGCCTATTAATGTGGCAAACCTGAAGTTCTCTTTAGTGTTTCAATACTGAATAAAAATTAATTATAAATTATAATTTATCGTATAGCAACACATTTAAAACAGGTTGTTTTTTGTTTGTTTTTTCTTTTTCTTTTCTTTTTTTTTTTTTTTTTTTTGAGACAGGGTCTTACTCTGTCACCTCTGGGGGAGTGCAGTTTACTGTAGCTGTAGCCTCAACCTCTCTGGGCTCAGGTGATTGTCCCACCTCAGCCTTCCCAGTAGCTGGAACTACAGATGTGAGCCACCTTGCCCAGCTAATTTTTGCATTTTTTGTAGCGATCCAGTTTCATCATTTTGCCCAGATCGGAAAGATTGCTTGAGACCAGCTTGGACAACATACCTTGTCAGAAGGGGAAAAGAAAAGAAAGGAAAGGGGAAAGGAAAAAGAAAAGGAAGGAAGAAAGAGACAAATATAATTGTATTATTAGAGAACAGAGGCATCACAGGGCGTGGTAGGGGGAGGGTTGAAGCTGAGGCAGGAGGATCTCTGGAGCCCAGGAGATGGAGACTGCAGTGAGCTATAATCATATAACTGCACTCTAGCCTGGGTGACCACAGAGTGACTCTGTCTCAAATTAAAAAATGGTGGCTTAGCCGGGCGCAGTGGCTCATGCCTGTAATCCCAGCACTTTGGGAGGCCGAGGTGGGCGGATCACCTGAAGTCCGGAGTTGGAGACCAGCCTGACCAACATGGAGAAACCCCTGTCTCTACTAAAAAAAATACAAAATTAGCCGGACGTGTGGTGCATGTCTGTAGTCCCAGCTACCCCGGGGGAGCTAAGGTAGGAGAATCGCTTGAACCTGGACGGCAGAGGTTGCAGTGAGCCAAGATGGTGCCACTGCACTCCAGCCTGGGCGAGTGACACTCCGTCTCAAAAAATAAATAAAAATAAAAAATAATGGAAATGTCAAAAAATTTCAAGGAATCTCCTCTGGTGTCCAAACCAGGAGAACTATCTGTGGTTGGGTGGGTTCAAGGCTGCATTAATTAAAAGCGCGCCACAGTCCCACTACTGGGGAGGATAAGGAGGGAGGATTTTATTTTTAACTCCCCAGAGTTTGAAGCCAACCTGGGCAACAAAGCCAGACCCTATAACTTTTTTTCTATCCATTTATTTTTTTTACTATGCAAATCTCACTACACAGACCCTATAACTTTTTTAGAAAAGGCCCTTACTCTGCCCTGTACTCAGCTGTCTCAGGCAGGTAACAATAATCTGGAAACCTGGTGCCAGAGGAAGTAAACGTAGTGGCCAGGGATGAGAAGCTGTGGGGAACCTAAGAAGTATTCATTCTGCAAGTTATCAGTTACTTTCTCTGAGAGAAATACTGGGCTTATCCACGCCTTCCTGAGTCCATCGTTAAGACTCCCGCGGCTTTCCAGCGGATTCCTGGTGCCCAGAGCCCGGTTTCTTCTACCGGATGTGCTGGAAAAGGGCTGCTCCTGACAGAAGGAACCTTCTGAGAGCAGCCCAGAAACCAGCGCACTTGCGCGGCCTCGGAAGAAGCCGAGGCTCCACGAGACGGAGGCGACGCCTGGAATCCAATGAGAAGGGAGCGGATGGAGAGGAGGGGCTGGCCAAAAGCCCTTAAAATAAGACCCAGCTGGAAACGCAACTCTAGTTGCCTACCTCCAGCTCGTCCTTTGGGTTTTCGGTTGTGCTTTGGTCTCCTGCAGGGCCGGCCGCAGCATGGACACTCCCAGACGGTTTCCGACGCTCGTGCAACTGATGCAGCCCAAAACAATGTCATTCGAGGTGCTCGGTCAGCTCCCCAAGCAGTTCTCCTGGTTCCACTCTGAGTTTCTGAAGAATCCGAAGGTAGTTCGCCTTGAGGTTTGGCTGGTGGAAAAGATCTTCGGTGAGTGGACTAGGGACGGGTAACCCTCATGAGACTTCTTTCTGCCCCCCATACCGACACCCCACATGTTCTGGCCGCGTTCCAGGGCAAACCTCCCCAGTAGCCAATGTCCTCTGGCTGTCTCCTCCTTCCAACTTCCTCTCCCAAGACCCCTGGGAGCTACCCGTCCCTCACAGCCTCTCTGCTCCCCGCGCAGGCAGGGGCGGAGAGCGCATCCCGCAAGTCCAGGGTCTGTCCCAAATCCTGATTCACGTGAATCACTTGGACCCCAACGGCGAGGCTGAGATCTTGATATTTGGGAGGCCTTCTTACCAAGAGGACACAATCAAGATGATCGTGAACTTGGCTGACTATCACCGCCAGTTCCAGGCGAAAGGTACGAGGTTGGGAAAAGGGCTACCTGGAGCAAATCCTGGCTCCGTAGGAGTGATCCTGGAGTTTCCTGGCTGCTGGGGCGGCAGTCTCGCCCTCCCAGTCGGCCCGCGGTTGGTGGGTGAGGGAGGGGGCGGTTCTGGTCGCCATGGATCGAGAAGGCCAAATTGAACCCGCGTTCTGGGATTCCCGGCTGCTACTCCCGCAGGCCGCATGGGTGACTGTCCTTTTTTAAAGAGGATATAGGGACACGGCTGTGGCCTCTGCACACTGCTCCTCTTCTAGGATCAGGAAAGACCCTCGCCCAGGATGTTGCCACTCAGAAGGCCGAAACCCAGCGGCCTTCGATAGAAGTCCGGGAAGCCGGGACCCAGCGTTCGGTAGAGGTTCGGGAGGCCGGGACTCAGCGTTCAGTGGAGGTCCGGGAGGCCGGGATCCAGCGTTCGGTAGAGGTCCGGGAGGTCGGGACACAGGGTTCTCCTGTGGAGGTGCGGGAGGCCGGGACCCAGCAGTCCCTCAAAGCTGCCAGTGAGTCGGGGACCCAGCGATCTCCCGAAGCTGCCAGCAAGGCACGGACCCAGCGGTTTTACATGGCTGCCCGGGACCCAGTTACTAGATTATGAAGCCATTACAGGCCCTGGAACCAGAGCCAGTCAGGGGTTAAGTGGAAGCCCGATACACTTAAGGCCCAGAAGGTGGGGTTGGGGTGAGGGAATGATGCTGTGAATTGTTTTTGTTTTACTCCTGTTGAGTGATTGCAAACACAAACTTGAGTTCTAATAAAGAATTGCATTTCCCTAGAGTCTGTTTTTTGGAAGGTAGAGAGGAGGGAATGCCCATTCCTGTATCAGCCCAAGTCTGCCCTGCGCCGCTCTCTACCTCGAGGCAGGTGGGACCTCGCGTTCTTAGCCGCCCAAGGTCGCAATCTAACCCGGCTGCGCTTCGGTGTGCCCCTTGTGCTCCTTAACCGCACTCATCTGGCTTACCCAGGTGAGAAGCCTCTCGGGCCCACTAGGAAACCTCTCCAAGCCCGCTCTGGTTCTACTCAAGGTGACTTGGGATGAGAAAACCGGGTCGCTTGGGGCTCAGCTGGATTTGGAATGCCCTGGGTGTATTACGACTCCGCCACAGACCACTTTCCCAGCTGGGGAAAATGACATCGGGGAAGGGGGAAACGGAGAGAGTTGAGCTGCGCTCTCGGGCTGCACTGTTTCCGTCTTCAGGTCTTGCTTGGGTCACCGACTTTGCAGGAAGGTCGTGGACACCAAGATACAGGCACCGGCTAGTCTTTCCTCAGTTACTATGGCAGCGAAGAGTCCCAGCAGAGAACACTTTGGCTTCCCTCGGGTCACAGCTCTGTTTGGGGCGCTGAGATGCAGGTCTGCGAATTAATCTAGAAGGATGCAAGCCAACAGCTGGGTGCTAGGATTAAACAATAGCACGGAGTAATTCTATAATTAGGAATTTTTTCATGTGTGTGTGTACACGTTTTTTTCTTTAACCAACCAAGAATCACCGATAATTTTTATTTTATTTTGGAGACAAGTCTCAATCTGTCGCCTAGGCTGGAGCGCAGTGGCCGGATCTCAGCTCAATGCAACTTCTGCCTCCCAGGTTCAAATGATTCTCCTGTCTCAGCCTCCCGAGTAGCTGGGACTAACAGGCCCATGCTACTGCGCCCTGCTAATTTTTGTACTTTTAGTAGAGACGGGGGTTTCACCATGTTGGCCAGGCTGGTCTCAAGCTCATGACCTTGGGTGATCTGTCCGCCTCAGCCTCCCAAAGTGCTGGGATTACAGGCATGAGCCACCTTGCCCGGCCAAGCCAATCGCTGGTAATTTTAAAAAGTTCAAAGCTAACTTTAAATATCAGGGGAATGTCTATCACAGACTCTTTTGTCACCACTAATTATCACTCCAGTTTAAAATAATCATGTATCTTATAAGGGAATTACTACATAAAGCTGAATTTACAAGAATTTATTAACAACTTTTAACTGGTAATTTTATTAAAATAGTTGACTACTTTTAGAAGAATTTTAGACCATTCTAAATTCAAAATCAACACAAAATCCATTTCAAATGAGGCTACATCAAAGCAGAACTAAAACTTAATGTGTATGTTGTCTTCCTCTATGTAATATCTACCTTACCAGAATGTCAGATTCTCTCCTTTACAACCTGTTTTCACTGTCCTCGCCCAAACTCACTGTTACCAATCTATTTTTATGTGTAACTTTTCTGCTTTTTCTAATATCTACCCCTTATTTTAACTATGCAGATTTATAGACTGTTTTCTTTTTTTTAATGTTTTCTTTTTATAGACTTTCAACATTTAAGAGGACAAGTCTACTCTTTTTTGGGACAAAGTCTGGTTTTGTCTCCCAGGCTGGAGTGCAATAGTGAATCTCAGCTCACTGCAACCTCCGCCTCCTGGGTTCAAGCAGTTCTTCTGCCTCAGCCTCTAAGCAGCTGGGATTACAGGCGCCTGCCACCACACCAAGCTAAGTTTTGTATTTTTAGTAGAGTCCAGGTTTCAACATGTTGGCCAGGCTGGTCTCGAACTCCTGACCTCAGGTGATCTTCCCGCCTCAGCCTCCCAAAGTACTGGGAATACAGGTCTGAGTCACTGTGTTCAGCCCTCACAACCTTTTCAATTCATCCAAAACACCTTTTTTTTCTTTTTTGGTTTTCTTTCTTGCAGATGCAAAAAAGTCTTAAGAGTCAAAGGTTTCAAATATTGCCCAAATATAGTCAAATTCTGAGGTACTGGGATTAGGACTTCAATATATGTTAATGTGTACAAAGGATGGAAGGAGTTTAGGATCATCCCTTTTCTCCCAAATAACAAAATGTTAAATGGGCCAGGTGCAGTGGCTCACGCCTGTAATCCCAGAACTTTGGGAGGTGGAGGCAGGTGGATCAGTTGAGGGCAGGAGTTCAAGACCAGACTGGCCAACATGGTGAAAACTGGTTTCTACTGAAAATACAAAAATTAGCTGGGTGTGGTGGCATGCACCTGTAATCTCAGCTACTAGGGAGGCTGAGGCAGAAGAATCACTTCAACCTGGGAGGTGGAGGTTTCAGTGAGCCGAGATTGTGCCATTGCTTTCCAGCCTGGGTGACAGAGCAAGACTGTCTCAAAAAAACCCCAAAATGTTCAATGGTTTTATAAAAATCACAGCAGCGGCCGGGTGTGGTGGCTCACACCTGTGATCCCAGCACTTTGGGAGGCTGAGGTGGGCGAAACATGAGGTCAGGAGATCGAGACCATCCTGTTCAACATGGTGAAACCTCATCTCTATTAGAAATATAAAAATTAGCTGGGTGTGGTGGCGTGTGCCTGTAATTCCAGCTACCTGGGAGGCTGAGGCATGAGAATCGCTTGAACCCAGGAGGCGGGGCTTGCAGTGAGCCAAGATCATGCCACTGCACTCCAGCCTGGTGCCAGAGTGAGACTCCATCTCTAAATAAATCAACCAACCAACCAACCCACCAGGGCCAGGTGCAGTGGCTCACGCCTATAATCCCAGCACGTTGGGAAGCCAAGGCAAGAGGCTGAGGTAGGAGAATTGCTTAAATCAGGGAGGCAAAGGTCGTAGTGAGCCAAGATCACACCACTGCACTCCAGCCTGGGTGACAGAGTGAGATTCCATCTCAAAAATAAAGTAAAAAATAAAAATCCCACCAGGAAAAATCTGAAAAAATATTCATCAAATTTCTATGGAAGAAAATTAGGAGCTCCTAAACTTAAAAGGGTGGGGACATGGGAGAACAGGAACAGTAATTAACTACATAAAAATCTATCCGCTTCCAAAAAAAAAAATTTAAGAGGGTGGAAAATATTGGTAATAATGAACCATTGTTAGAAAAGCTTATAGAGATAAAAACCCTTCACCAGTTGAAGTCAAGATAGGGATGAATAAAGAAAAAGGTAAATGAAACAAAATATTCATCACCGCTAATCAAAAAAGCACAGTTAGACTTTTGAGTTTAAAACTCTTGCAAAAGGCTAGAACACTGTATTGCCAAGGAGTGAATTAATTCCATAAGTCAAAGCAATCTTAACTGTGCTTGAAGCCAGAGCTTTTGGCACCCTTCACCCCAGAAATTTTGCTTCCAGAAAGCGGGGTGGCAAGGATAGGAGCTGTTTTGCACAAATTGGTAACCTCGGTACAACACGTAATGGAAAAACCTGGCCCATGGTGGACACCTGTGCAACCTCGCCTTGCAGAAAAAGGGAGACAACTGGCTCCAAGGCAGGGCGCCATCCACAAGCCAAGGTGCCCATTCCTGCTCTTACATGGTGAATTGCAATGCTAGTGTTAATGAACGTTGACTGCCCAGGCTTGCTCTTTGGAATCTCATCCCGTGGTCAACGAAGGCCTCACCCTAAGAAAAGGCACAGCCGGTGCTCCTCAGGGGGGTCAACTACCAGCTTCAAAGTGAGAAATTCAGATGAGCTGCTTTGGTAGTACTTATGAGCTCATCAGAAATGCAAATTATAAACCCTACCCCAACAGTACCGAATCAGAATCTTCTGAAGAATGAGCCTAGGAGATTATGTTTTAACAGGCTCCCATGGTGATTTATTACAAGCTTTAAAGTTTGAGAACCAATGACGTAAAAACAGAACAGATCACCATTTGTGAGGCTATCTGCCCCCTTGGCTGAGGGCCTGACTCTGACTATAAAATCATAAAAGGATTAGGACTTTCGAAATGATGGGAATTCAAGAATAAACCCTACAAAACTACAATCTGCCAGCCTTCTACCCACCCTTCATATCAAAACATGAATGAGTCAATCTTTTATAAATTTGCTTTATTATAAGTGTATGAAGATCTTAATGCCACTGGGCAAAACAGCCATTTATCAGAATAGTTCAAATTCACTCTTGAACAAAATAAACCACATTCCATCAAGACACAGGAAAAACGAATGCAGGGATTTAGGAATGCTATAATTGCTTCTCTTCAACTTTAGCAGCAAAAGTTGCAAAGTTCTCAAAATGCTCCTGACACTGTTGTCTTAAGCAACAGAATCCTGGGGAGTGTGGGGGTCTGATGCTTGGGCCTTCAAGTTCTTCTCAACGTGTTTCATCTTCTCAGCTGGAAGAGAAACAGTTGATACTAACCATGGACAGGGAGAAGTGTTCGCTGTTTCAAACTACTCAGTGATTGGGAGTTGGGGAGGAGAGGAGGATCTGGGGTGGAGGCTCTGAACCTGGGATCTGCAATAGTGCTGTAGCCCAGCTGAGGCTGACTTGGGCAGTGATAGGCCTGAATGTACCAGATCTCCACTGACTTTCCCAAGGTCCTACCCTGGGGATCCCCTCCTAACAAACTTCGTGCAGCTTCTTGGGGTGCGGAAACCAAGAAATTAAGAGGTTAAGAGAGGATGGAAGGCAGGCGAGCAAGACCAGTATGGTCACTCGTGGCTTCCTACACGTGTAGGTTCTCAAAGACCCTCACCTCGGGCTCGATGTTCTCGGTGAAACCATGCCAGGCACAGGAGCATGCTCTTCACCCGATTCTGTACCCGGGGCCGTCCAAAAATGGTGATTTCGACTAGGTTCCCAGAGTCCACTATGTCCACTGTCAACAGGGCCTGGCTCGTCCACTCCATTTCTGGAATTATGGCTCGGTCTGGACCTAAACAAGTAAGGAAAGACTATTGTGGGGCCGCACAGTCGCAGGTTAGAAGCTGAATTTGAAAGGAATGTTGACCAGGGACGGGAAGAGCTGGGAGGTGGGCACCACAGCAACACTCAAGGCTTGTGAATCTGGGAAAGGCGCTGTAGAGAGCTGCTCTGCTGAGCCTCTCTCAGACTGAGAGACTGGGCCGCTTACCAAAGAGCGCGTCTGCCAGCCATGCCTCCAGGTAAAACACCAAAGGGTCTCTCAGTTCTTGCACCGGAAACCACCAGGGCCGGAGGCGAATCTGTGGCGGCGGAAGTGGTAACCTACGCAGCTGCTCCAGGGAGTGGGCCGGGGTCCGTTCACCCCGCTGGGACTCAGCAGCACCAGCGTCATCGACCATACTGGGACCAGCAGCCGCGGAGCGCGTTCGGGGCAGCTTTCGCGTGACCTCCTCCAGACCCAGCGGCGAGGCTCCGACTCTTTTACAGTATTCGACCCGCTCCGCCCCTTCCGGCGGCGCTTGGCAGCGCTTCGGGGTGAGCTGACGCAATCGACGCCTGGGCTTAGCGGCGCTTCGGGCACTTCCTGCGCTGCCACAATCGTCAGGACTGCCTTTTTGACCTAGAACTAGTATTCGTTTGGGCTCCTGTTGGGTCTTCAACGGTCTCCTTCGACATCTCTGCCTCATAAGGTATATTTAGCCTGAAAGGCCTCTGCTCACCGTATAGCTGATTAACAGTGTTTGAATTGACGACCCTGTTGACTGGGAATCACCTTTGCTGTCTAGGTTAAGAAGACGTTGCCTTCTAAAGACAGGTAGATCAGACCCAGTCAGGCTTGTTGAATGTATCAGTTTTCTCTCTTCTGCCCTCTTGTTATCTTCTGACTCTCTGGATGGTTACCATTTTGAAATCATTCCAGGAAATGTGTCATGTTTTAAGCAAAAAATCAGAGGTAGGCTTATAGAACCTGTAGCAAGTTAGACAGTTTTCCTTTATTTAGACAGTTTTCCTATATTTACACTATCCTAGCCGACCTAAGACAACCAGTATCGATGCACATTTCTTCTCAGTGTTTGTCATTTTAATTAAAAATTTGAATTATGAAAAGTTTCACACATCCAAAAGAGTAATATAACACAGCCATGTAGCCTCTCCCAGTTTAACAGATGTTTACATTTCCCCACATTTGCTTCACTTCTCTGTTCTTTAAAATAGATATTACTCAAGTATCTTTCCTTTCCCTCTCCAGAGGACATCATCCTGAAGCTAGTGTATATCATCCCCATGCATGTCCTTACATATTTTCTACTGTATTTCTAGAAATATTGTTTGGTAGCTGTTTCAGAATAGATAGTATCTGCCTAATATATTATTTTGTTCTTACAATTAACTATGTGTTTATTTTAAAAAATATTTTGTTTTTTTCCAAGATAGGTCTCACTCTATTGCCTAGGCTGGAATGAAGTGGTACAATCTCGGTTTTCACTGCAGCCTGGACCTCCCAGGCCCAAGTGATCCTCCCACCTCAGCCTCCTGAATAGCTGAGACTGCAGGTGCCTGCTACCACACCCAGCTATTTTCCATCTTTTTTTTTTTTTTTTTTTTGAGAGTCAGGGTCCCACTATGTTGCCGGGCTGGTTTTGAACTCCTACCCAAGCAGTCCTCTCGCTTTGGCCTCCCAAAGGGCTGGGATTACAGGCATAAGCCACCACAGCCAGCATAGAAGAAAAAAACTCAAAATAGTGGAAAGCATGTTGCAGATTCCACATGATTATCTTGGACTGTATGGAGGCTCCAGTTTTCTGCACCTGAGCCCACCCTCTATCACCCTCAATGGTTTCTGAGAAAACTTGAGTATTAGATGTGTAGAGCATACTTCCAGGAAAACAAGATTTAGCTATGGCTCTGATGCAATAAACATTTAAAACCTTAACCTTTGCAATGGCATGCATGTTATGAAAAAATAAATAAATAAAATAAATAAAACCTTAACCTGCAGGGCAAGGTGGCTTATGCCTGTGATCCCAGCACTTTGGGAGGCCAAGACAGGCGGATCACTTGAGGTCAAGAGTTGGAAACCAGCCTGGCCAACATGGTGAAAACCCATCTCTACTAAAAATATAAAAATTAGCTGGGTGTGGGCTGGGCATAGTGACTCACACCTGTCATCCTAGCACTTTGGGAGACTGAGGCAGGCAGATCACCTGAGGTCAGGAGTTGGAGACCAGCCTGACAAACATGGAGAAACCTCGTCTCTACCAAAAATACAAAAGTAGCTGGGCTTCTGCAAGGAGAATATTAAAAAAAGAAAGCAAAAAAAAAAAAAAAAAGTAGCCGGGCATGGTGGCGCATACCTGTAATCCCATCTACTTAGGCTGAGGCAGGAGAATTGCTTGACCCCCAGAGGCAGAGGTTGCAGTGAGCCAAGATGGCACTGATGGCACTGATGGCACCACTACACTCCAGCCTGGGTGACAGAGGGAGGAGACTCCATCTCAAAAAACAAAAGAAAAAAAAAAAAACCTTTAACCTAATTAAGGCCAGGTACTGTGGCTTGCACCTGTAATTCCAGCAATTTAGGTGGTGGAGGCCAGCAGATCACCTGAGCCAAGGGGTTTGAGGATGCAGTGAGCCATGATCACACCACTGCACTCCTGCTTGGGTGACAGAGCGAGACCTCAACTCAAAAATAAGTTCAAAAAAAATCTTAAACCTTAATATAATCATAAGATGCACTTCTATTGCTGTAGACAAGGAATATTTTACCTAGCTTGTATAGAATTTTAGTAACTTCTTCAGGGGGACTATGGTGATCTGAGCCACACAGGAATAAGTTAATTAACTTCTCTCAAATTCCATTTTCTGGTGTGGATAAGATGGCACCCTATTATCTTGTGGGGATCTTCTGCCATAAACCCCACATAAATCCCCAGCACACTGGATACCACGAAGCAGTTATAAGACACAACTCAGTGTCAGGGACAACCCCACAGTGGCTAGTTCAGCCACTTCTTGCCCAAGGAAGAAATGATCCAGTGGGATTGCTGCTCTCCCCTGTTGAGAGAACCTCCCTGCTCAGTGAGTGGCCAGAATCAGATTCGCAAGTGTTGATTTTGCACCTCTCAGCTTTGGGGAGACTAATGTGCCTTTGCACCAGAACTTGCCCAAATGGGAGGGCTATTACGCAAGAAAACCTTTTGGGAACTCTTCTGGTCATGTGGGCCTCCTTGGAAGCCTGGGTACAAGTGGGCAGTTTTCCCGCGTGCATGGAAGCCAATACCAGAGACTGAGGTAGAGAGATGCACTGAGCCGGCCTGATCGGGTTAACAGAACACTTCTCCCACCATCTGGGTTAGCTTCTCAGGGTGCCAGGGGTCCTGCAGTGGGCCTGATGCCAGCCCAAGATCAAAATGGGAACGTGGACAGAGCAAATTGATGTTCCATAGAGTTCTTTATGGCGAAAGATTCTTTCTCTCTATAAGGCCGATTGCCTTGATGGGAGGCTGGACACACCCGCCCCTGCTCCTGACACGCCCACCTCTGCACTCGGCACCTAGACCACACCCACTTCTGCACGCCGCACTCAAATCTGCACTCAACAGGAGACTCTGCACTGGGCACCTAGCCTGCCCTTAGAAAACTCCGCCAAAATTTAAAAGAAACCCCACCAAACCCTGCCCAATAGCAGCTGGCCCCACTCCCCCTGGACAGCCCACTCACTGGCAGTCCCGCCTACCTACCAATAGTAGCTTGCCCCGACCACATCCTGTTCCCTCACAACCAATCAAGACACCCTCACTCGCTATAAACCCCCCCTTCCCCCCCCCCCATGTGGGGTTTATGGCTCAGGAAGTCAAGCTTGACTTCCCTGGCCCCCATTTCCCAGACCGTAGAACCTCGCCCAGGAGCTGAATAAATTGCAACCTAATTTTTCTTATACTGGCCTCAGTTTCCTCACTTTAAATTCGACAATAAACCTTACACTCTCTTTTTTTCTTTCCTTCTCTTTTTTTGTTTTCTTTTTTGAATCCAGGCTGGAGTGCAATGGCGCAATCTCAGCTCACTGCCACCTCCACCTCCTGGGTTCAAGTGATTCTCCTGCCTAGGCCTCCCAAGCAGCTGGGATTAGAGGCATGCACCACCATGCCTGGTGAATTTTGTATTTTTAGTAGAGGTGGAGTTTTACCATGTTGTCCAGGCTGGTCTTGAACTTCTGACCTAAGGGGATCCACTCACCTTGGCCTCCCAAAGTGCTGAGATTACAGGCTTGAGCCCCTTTGCCCGGCCAAATTTTTTTTTTTTTTCAGATGGAGTTTTACTCTTGTTGCCTAGGGTGGAATGCCATGGTGCTATCTTGGTTCACCGAACCCTCCATCTCCCGGGTTCAAGCAATTCTCCTGCCTCAGCCTCCAGAGTAGCTGGGATTAGAGGCATATGTCACCACACCCGGCTAATTTTTTGTATTTTTAGTAGAGACGAGGTTTCTCCATGTTGGTCAGGCTGGTCTCAAACTCCCAACCTCATGTGATCCACCTGCCTCGGCCTGCCAAAGTGCTGGGATTACAGGCGTTAGCCCCCGCACCTGGCCCAAAAATATATTTTAAAAATATATATACATGCCTGTAATCCTATCACTTTGGGAGGCTGAGGATCACTTGAGCTTAGGAGTTTGAGACCAGCTGGGCAACATAGAGAGGTCTTGTCTCTATAAAAAATAATTAGTTGGTTGTGGTGACAGGCGCCTGTAGTTCCAGCTACTCAGGAGGCTGAGGGAGGATAGCCTGAGTGTACAAAGTCAAGGCTGCAGTGAGCTGTGATTGCACCATTGCACTCTAGTCTGGGTGACAGAGGGAGAACCCGTCTCTTAAAAAATGAAATAAAAATGATGTACAATTTTATGTATTTTTTTAATGGAAGAAAGGGGCTCCATTAAAAGTACCTGGAGTCTATGACAGTCATAATGCCTGGCTGCCTTCATACAGTGATGTGGAACCCCAGAGGCCCAAGCATGACTAGGCCCTTTCCAGGACCCATCACCAACTGTTTGCCCAGCTTTCCACTTCTGTGGTGCAGAGCCAATCAGATCTACAGGACCAAAACTTGAAGCCAACCCCAATCCTACCAGCAACAAAAGATGATGGTTGCAGAGATGGTAAAGAAGGCTCAGATTCCAGGCCTGCCCCCAGTCCTGAAATTGTAGTCCGACACATACTTCTTGCACCTTACCTTCTGTGTATATTTGCCTGTGTGATCATAGTCTGGAGTTTTTTGTTTTTGTTTTCAAGACGTGGTTTCACCATATTGTCCAGGCTGGTCTAGAACTCCTGGCCTCAAGCAATCCTCCTGCCTTGGTCTCCCAAAGTGCTGAGATTAGGACATGAGCCATGCCCAGCCTAGTCTGGAGTTTTTACTGGAACTGTTAAAGTATGTCTTCTCGTCTTTGTTTTGATTTACTGATGGGGGAAGGGAGACTGATCTTGTACTTAACTCTTAAAAAACCAGCTTTCCTTGCTGACATACTTGAGTGGCTTTATTCATATTTAAGGTGAAGCTGAGCTTTCTGGCCATTTCTAGAATCCCCTCCAAACTACCACTTTACTGAGAGAACTAACCTTTTCCCAGCTAAGAGAAGAGAAAGTAAAAAACTGATTAGTGAGACTGGAGGGTTGGTTCAGCCCTGTAATCCCAGCACTGTGGGAGGCTGAGGTGGGAGTGCCTGAGGCCAGGAGCTGTAGACCAGCCTGGGCAGCATAAGGAGGCCCTGTCTCCATAAAAGAATTAAAAATTAACCTGGCGTGGTGTCTCATGCATTGTATTCCCAACTACTCTGGGAGCTGCAGGCAGGAGGATCTCTTTAGTCTAGGAATATCAGTAACAATGAAACATCCCATTCTTGCCTGGAGGCTCTAAGTCACTTTATTGATTTTTTTGTTTTGTTTTTTTGTTTGTTTGTTTTGCTAAGTCAGTTTCATACAGAGAAACAGACTTAATTTACAACTCAGTCACAGCTGTTTCAGACAATGGATTTGCAAATAAAACATTCCACATCTATCTCAATTAAGGCCTCTGAGTTCACTTCACAGTCAAGATCTGATGTTGATTTTTATACATACAGCCCAAAGAAACATAACTTACTTTATTTATTTATTTATTTATTTATTTATTTATGACAGAGTCTCACTTAGTCACCCAGGCTTGAATGCAGTGGTGCAGTCTTGGCTCACTGCAACCTCTGCTTCCCGGGTTGAAGCGATTCTTTTACCTCAGCCTCCTGAGTAGCTGGGACTACAGGCACATCGCACCATGCCTGGCTAATTTTTATATTTTTAGTAGAGACAGGGTTTCACAATATTGGTCAGGCTGCTCTTGAACTCCTGACCTCGTGATCCACCCACCTCAGCCTCCCGAAGTGCTGGGATTACAGGTATGAGCCACTGTGCCCGGCTTCAATTTTATATATATATATATTTATTTATTATTGTGTTTTAGGTTCTAGGGTACATGTAAAGAATATGCAGAATTGTTGCATAGGTACATACATGGCAATGTGGTTTGCTGCCTCCATCCCTATCATCTGTATCTGGCATTTCTCTCCATGTTATCCCTCCCCAACTCCCTGTCCCCCACTGTCCCTCCGCTAGTCCCCCCCTATAGACCTCAGTGTGTGATGCTTCCCTCCTTTACAATTTTTTATATTTTTAGTAGAGACAGGGTTTCACCACGTTGGCCAGGCTGGTCTCAAACTCCTGACCTCAGGTGATCCACCCGCCTCGGCCTCCCAAAGTGCTGGGATTACAGGCGTGAGCCGCGCGCCCAGCTCCCACTGCTATTGAGGCCGGGCACCATGGCTCACACCTGATCATGCCACTGCTCTCTGGCCAGTGTAACAGAAAGAGACTTTGACTCAAAAAAAAAATTTATTGAGTCCCAGCAGGGCTCAGCGGCTCAGGCCTATAATCCCAGCACTTTGGGTGGCTGACGCAGGTGGATCCCTTGAGGTCAGGAGTTCAAGGCCAGCTTGGCCAACATGGTAAAACCCCATCTCTGCTAAACAATCCAAAAATTAGCTATGCATGGTGGTATGTGCCTATGGTCCCACCTACTTGAGGCTGAGGCAGGACAATCACTTGAGCCCGGGGGTGGAGGCTGCAGTGAGCCAAGATCTCAGCACTTCATTCTAGCCAGACTGGGAAACAGAGCCAGACTCTGTCTCAAAAAAAAAAAAAATTATGGAGTACCATAAAGAGTTTTTATTTTATCAGGTATAGATACTGATATTTAATATATTAGAAATTAAAACTGAGAAAATTCAATAACTATAACTCATGTTAACATAGATAATCTTTTAATGAAAAATGATTATTTTTATTATTGTTATTGTTTTTTTGGGGACAAGGTCTCTCTCTGTCACCCAGACTGGAATACAGTGGCGATCTCAGCTCACTGCAACTTCTATCTCCCAAGTTCAAGCATTTTTCCTGCCTCAGCCTCCTGAGTACCTGGGACTACAGGCACACGCCACCACGTCTGACAAATTTTTATGTTTTTGTACAGATGGGATTTCACCATGTTTCCCAGGCTGGTCTCAAACTCCTGGGCAATCCTCCTACCTCAGCCTCTCAGAGTGCTGGGATTACATGCATCAGCCACCATGCCTGGCCTGAAAAATAATTTATTTCTCAAAACAAAAAATTCAGAAAAAAAAGTGGCCTGGGCAGGCACGGTGGCTCACACCTGTAATCCTAGCATTTTGGAGGCCAAGGCAGGTAGATCACTTGAGGTCAGGAGTTCAAGAGCAACCTGGCCAACATGGTGAAATCTAGTCTCTACTAAAAATACAAAATTAGCCGGGTGTGGTGGCAAGCACCTGTAATCCCAGTTACTCCGGAGGCTGAGGCAGGAGAGTCACTCGAACCCAGGATGTGGAGGTTGCAGTGAGCTGAGACTGTGCCACTGCACTCCACTCTGGACAGCAGAGCAAGACTCCATCTCAAAAAAAAAAGAAGAGTGGCTTTATTTTATATGTTTGTAAATCTGTTTAATGTTTGGCCTAATAGAAAACAGCTGGTTTCTCATTTTTTTGTTTGTTTGTTTTTTTATGGATTTTTAAAAAATTGAGAGAGGGTTTTGCTATGTTGCCTGACCTGGTCCTAAACTCCTGAGCTCCAAGCTCAAGGAATCTGCCCACTTCCAACTCTGAAAGTGCTGAGATTACAGGCATCAGCCACCATGCCTGGCCTCATATCCTATTCCAAATTAAATCTGTTGCAATATGTGTTTTGGTTTAAGAAAATCTAGTCTCACACAGGTATTTAGATAATTGTGGACACTATTCTTTCTACTATACCAACACTCAGCAAATGGTAGCTTCTTACCTTTGAATGCCTTTTTATTCATGCATGATTTTGTACCATCACTCATTAGCCATTTGGAAAATATCAGTTTATTGAAATACTTAGATTTTCCAAATATTGACTCATTTCATTATACAATATAATAAAAAATCACATTGATTAGTACCACCACCAATCTCATCAGAAAAATGTAACTATTGGGAAGCTGTTAAGACACAGTTATGATAAAAGTTTTCCAAAATTCTATTTTTTTTTTTTTAAGACAGGGTCTTGCTCTGTTGCCCAAGGTGGACTGCAATGGTACAGTCTCCACTCACTGCAACTTCTGCCTCCTGAGCTTAAATGATTCTCTCATCTCAGCCTCCTGAGCAGCTGGGACCACAGGCGTGCACCACAATGCCCGGCTATTTTTTTTTTTTTTAAGATAGGGTCTTGCGCTGTCACCGAGGCTGGAGTGCAGTGGCACAATCTCGGCTCACTGCAATCTCCACCTCCCAGGCTCAAACGATCCTCCCACCTCAGCCTCCCCAGTAGCTGGAACTACAGCTTCATGCCACCATGCCCAGGTAACTTTTGTATTTTTTGGTAGAAATGGGATTTTACCATTTTGGCCAGGCTGGTCTCAAACTCCTGACCTTAAGAGATCTACCCACTTAGGCCTCCCAAAGTGCTGGGATTACAGGTGTGAGCCTCCGTGCCTAGTCTAATTTTTGTTATTTTTTTGTGGAGATGGGGTTTGACCATGTTGTCCAGGTTGGTCTGGAACTCCTGAGCTCTAGCAATTACCCTTTTCAGTCTCCCAAAGTCCTAGGATTATAGGCATGAGCCACCACACCCAGCCTTAATAAAACTGTGTTTGTAGAAAGTGTATAGTTTGCCAACACCCCAATGTAAGACAGAACAAACTTGCTACTGCTACTGCTGCTGCTGCTGGTGGTGGCGGGTGTAAGTTGATATAATTTTGGAGACCATATCTACAAGAATTGCACATACCACCCTGTGACTCAGGGGTTTTACTCCTAAATACATACCCAGGCTGAGCGTGGTGTCTCATGCCTGTAATCTCAGCACTTTGGGAGGCCAAGGCTGGTGGATTGCATAGGCCTAGGCATTCAAGACCATCCTGGGCAACATGGTGAAACCCTATCTCTACTAAAAAAACACACACACAAAAAAAAAATTAGCAGATCGCTTAAGCCTGGAGGTCAAAGGTGCAGTGGGCCCTGATGGTGTCATTGCACTCTAGTCTGGGCAAGAGTTGTTCATAGCAGTGTTACTCATCATGGAAATAAAAAACAGAAGTGACCAAATGTCTGTCTATAATAGAATGGATAAATTGTGGCAGATCCATACAATGAAATGTTATATACTAATGAAAATTAATAAACTCTTCCAACATGAGTGAGCTAAAAGACACTGTAGGATTCCATTTATATAAATGTCAGAAAGCAAGCAAGTTTGATCTGGGTGGTTGTCACATCACTATTACTTTGACATTTTCTTGAGCTTCACACTTATGATTTGTATACTTTTAAGTAAGCAGATTAAACTGAGTTTTTTTTTTTAAAGTGGACTTTAGACATCTAGACACCAAATATGATCAGTCTCAACAGATTGTGATTTACCTACACATTAGAAACTTTATGGTAGAGAGGTTAGAGAAGATGAAGTAAGTTGAGTTACATTTGGGTGTTGATTAATACAATCAAGGCTAGACACGGTGGCTCACACCTGTAATCCCAGAACTTTGAGAGGCTTAGGCAGGTGAATCATCAGGGCTTAGGAGTTTGAGACAAGCCTGGCCAACATGGTTAAACCGTATGTCTACTGAAAATACAAAACAAAACAAAAAAATAGCTGGGCACGGTGGTGGGCACCTGTAATCCCAGCTACTTGGAAGGCTGAGGCAGGAGAATTACTTGAACCCCAGAGGTGGAGGTTGCAGTGAGCCAAGATTGTGCCATTGCACTCCAGCCTGGGCAACAAGAGCAAAATTCTATCTCAAAAGAAAAGAAGAAGAGGAAGAGGAAACAAAACAAAAAAGCATTAAAAAAAAGAAGAAGAAGAAGATGGAGTAAATTCCAGAACATAAAAACAGCATTGAATGAGAAGGGAGATTTAAAGGCCCAAGTTCACTCACAAGATTTGGAATTCAGGCTACTTGGATTTTGGGCTAAGTCTTTGAGGTATGCCTTGAGTCACCAGAGAGCTTCACTCTGAATACCTAGAGTAACCTGGAGCAAGAGCTGAAGGCCACGACCATATATGTTGGCAAATCTCAAAATTGAAAGCTAGTTGAAGAAAAGGTGTTTTAGGTGGGGGAGGAAAGGTTGAGAAAGTTAGACTTCACCTTGCCAAAAACTGTGGTGTTCCAGTAAAGTAGGAACAGACACTACTTTGCAGAAGACTAGAGGTCAGCATGGGCTGAGGAATTCAGGATGGCCAGTACCACCTTCTTGGTAGCCTGAATGTCCAGGGAAAGAGGTGGAGGGGCAATTAATATCAAAAACCAGGCTGGGCGCGGTGGCTCGCACTGAGCAAGACTCTATCTCAAAAAACAAAACAAACAAAACAAAACAAAAAAACAGGCAGTTTGCCTAAAAGATTTCTTAGGGCTGGTAACGCTAATGGAATTGTAGAAACTGCTTCTAGTTTCTTGATCAAGTAGTTGGCAAAATCCTCCAGGAGCCAGGAAACATAGTCTTATTTAGTGTGGGCTAACAATAGGGAAAATGACCAGGAAGGAAGAACAAACTAAAATCAATGCAGGGGCCAAGTGCGGTGGCTCATACCTGTAATCCCAAGACTTTGGGAGGCCGAGTTGGGAGGATCACCTGAGGTCAGGAGTTTGAGACCAGCCTGGTCAACATGGTGAAACCCTGTCTCTACTAAAAATAATAAAATTAGCTGGGTGTGGCGGCACACACCTGTAGTCCCAGCTGCTTGGGAAGCTGAGGCAGGAGAATCGTTTGAACCTGGGAGGCAGAGGTTGCAGTGAGTGAAGATTGCACCACCGCCCTCCAGCCTGGGTAACAGAGCAGGACTCCATCTTAAATAAAATAAAACAAATGCAATCAAAGCAAGGAGGAAGTAATAAAGATTAGAGTAAAAATTAATTATGTAGAAAATAGAGAAAAATTAAAAGTGGGGTCTTTAAAAAGATAAAACTTGATTATTAGATAGAATAACCAAGGAAAAAATACTCAAATTACTAAGATCAGACATGAATGTGAGAGCCTGGTGCGGTGGCTCACACCTGTAATCACACTTTGGGAGGCTGAGGCAGGCAGATCACTTGAGCCCAGGAGTTCAAGAACAAGCCTAGGCAACATAGTGAAACCTTATCTCTACAAAAAATACAATTAGCCAGGTGTGGTAGCACATGCCTATAATCCCAACTACTTGGGGTGCTGAGGCAGGAGGATCACTCTAGCCAAGGAGGTCAAGGCTACAGTGAGTCAATATCATGACACTGCACTCTAGCCCAGGCAACAGTGAGATGGTGTCTCTAAATAAATAAATATAATAAAAATAAAAAATAAATGAATGGAGGACATTACTACTCACCTTATTGACCTTCCAGATATAAAAAAGATTATAAGGGAATATGACAGAACAACTATATGACAACAAATTAGATAACCTAGATGGAATGGATAAGTTCCTAGAAAAACATAAACTAAGAATAAGTAGAAAATCTGAATAAACCTGGTATAGGAGATTGAATTAGTAATGACAGCACTTCCCACAAAGAAAAGCTCAAACTGGCTGGGCGCAGTGGCTCATGCCTGTAATCCCAGCACTTTGGGAGGTGGAGGCGGGTGGATCATGAGGTCAGGAGTTCAAGAGCAGCCTGGCCAACATGGTGAAACCCCGTCTCTTAAGAAAAAAGAAAAGCTCGATTCTACATGGTTTTACTGATGAATCCAACCAAGTATGTAAAGGAGAACTAGTGCCAATCTTTCAAACTCTTTCAAAAAATGGAAGATGAAAGAACACTTCCCAACTCATTCTATCAGCATTACTTTAATACTATAACCAAAGACATTACAAGAAAAGAAACATTGCAGACCAACATTCCTGATTAATATAGATGCAAAAATCTTAAAAAAAATGAGCAAACTTGGCTGGGCATGGTAGCTCATGCTTGTAATCTCAGCCCTTTAGGAGGCGTCGATGGGAGGATCACTTGAGCCCAGGAGTTTCAGGTGTTGAGCCATGATTGTGCCACTGCACTCCATCACTTGAACTCCTGGGCTCAAAGGATCGGCCTGTCTCAGCCTCCCAGCCAAGACAACAAGGCAAACAAACTTGTTTTTTTTTTTTTTTTTTTTTTTTTTTGAGACAGAGTCTTGCTCTGTCGCCCAGGCTAGAGGGCAGTGACGTGATCTCGGCTCGCTGCAACCTCTCTCTCCCGGGTTCAAGCACTTCTCTGCCTCAGCCTCCCGAGTAGCTGGGATTTCAGGTGCCCACCAGCACACCGGCTAATTTTTGTACTTTTTTAGTAGAGATGGGGTTTCACCATCTTGGCCAGGCTGGTCTTGAACTCCTGACCTCGTGATCCACCCGCCTCAGCCTCCCAAAGTGTTGGGATTACAGGCGTGAGCCACCACGCCTAGTGTTTTTGTTTTGTTTTGTTTTGTTTTTTGAGATGGAGTCTTTCACTGTTGCCTGGGCTGGAGTGCAATGGTGCGAGCTCAGCTCACTGCAACCTCCACCTCCCGGGTTCAAGTGATTTTCCTGCTTCAGCCTCCCGAGTAGCTGGGATTACAGATGTCCGCCACTACACCTGGCTAATTTTTTGTATTTTAGTAGAGATGGGGTTTCACTATGTTGGCCAGGCTGGTCTTGACCTCCTGACCTCGTGACGCAACCACCTCAGCCTCCCAGAGTGCTGGGATTACAGGCGTGAACCACTGTGGCTTTTTTTGTTTTTTTGTGTGTGTGTTTTTTTGTTTTGTTTTGTTTTGTTTTAAAGTCAGGGTTTCACCATGTTGGTCAGGCTGCTCTTGACCTCAGGTGATTCGCCCACCTTGGCCTCCAAAGTACTTGGATTACAGGCGTGAGCCGCCATGCCCAGCCTTGTTTTTTTTTTGTTTTTTTTTTTTTTTTTTTTTTTTTTTTGCGACAAGTCTCCCTCTGTCACCCAGGCTGAAGTGCAGTGGCACGAACTATGCTCACTGCAACCTCTGCCTCCTGGGTTCAAGAGATTCTCCTGTCTCAGCCTCCTAGATAGTTGAAATTACAGCCATGTGCCACCATGCCCAATTAATTTTTGTATTTTTAGTAGAGAAGAGGTTTTGGCTGGGTGCGGTGGCTCATGCCTATGATGCCAGCACTTTGGGAGGCCGAGGCGGGTGGATCACGAGGTCAAGAGATCAAGATCATCCTGGTCAACATGGTGAAACCCCGTCTCTACTAAAAATACAAAAATTAGCTGGGCATGGTGGTGCGTGCCTGTAGTCCCAGCTACTTGGGAGCCTGAGGCGGGAGAATTGCTTGAACCCAGGAGGCAGAGGTTGTGGTGAGCCGAGATCGCGCCATTACACTCCAGCCTGGGTAACAAGAGTGAAACTCCGTCTCAAAAAAGAAAAAAAAAAAGAGGTTTCACCATGTTGGCTAGGCTGGCCTCAAACTCCGGACCTCAGTTGAGCCACCACGCCAGCTGTCAATCCTGTTTTAAGAAAAAAAAAACGCAAGGCTGGGCGTGGTGGTTCATGCCTATAATCCCAGCAGTTTGGGAGGCTTAGGCGGGTGGATCACAAGATCAGGAGCTCAAGACTAGCCTGGCCCACATGGTGAAGCCCTGTCTCTACTAAAATACAAAAAATTAGCTGGATGTGGTGGTGCACGCCTGCAGTCCCAGCTACTCAGGAGGCTGAGGCAGAATCATTTGAACCCGGGAGGTGGACGTTGCAGTGAGCCGAGATCGAGCCACTACATTTCCGCCTGGAGACAGCGAGACCATCTCAACAAAAAAAGGCAAATGGAATTCACCATTATAGAAAAAAAAATTATATACCATGAGCAAGGGGTTTTAACCCCAGGAATGCAAGGCTGGCTTAAATCAAAAGTTAATTAATATGCCATATTAATAGGATAAAAGAGAAAAACTAAAAGAACACTTCAAGAGATGCAGCAAATGCATTTTACAAAATCAACACCTATTCATGAAAAAAAGATACTACTAGGAATACAAAGTCTCTTCCCCAGCCTAATAAAAGCTATTTTCAAAAAGTCCACAGCTAACATTATATATGATACTTACTTAATGGTAAAAAGGCTGAATTCCTTCCCCTGAAAGATCAAGAAGGCAGCAAAGATGCCTACTTTCACTTTTATTCAACATTGTACTGGAGGTTCTAGCCAGTGCAATCAGGCGAGAAGTAGAAGGCATGCATACTAAAGAATACTAACAACATGCTTTTCTATGTAGGAAATGCTAAGGAATCCACCAAAAAACAAACACACAAATACAAATAGAATTAATGAGTTTGGGGCCGGGCGCGGTGGCTCACGCCTGTAATCTAAGCACTTTGGAGGCCAAGGCAGGAGGATCACTTGAGGTTGGGAGTTCAAGACCAGCCTGACCAACATGGTGAAACCCCGTCTTTAAAAAAAAAAAAAGAATTAATGAGTTTGGTAAGGTTGTAGAATACAAAATCAATATACACACAATCTAAATATTTTTACAAATAAGTTTAGTAAGTGCACAACTTGAAAACTACAAAACATTGATGAAAGAAAGATATAAATAAATGGAGAGTTATTTCATTCATGGACTAGAAGACTCAAGATGAACTTAGACCCTTACTTCACAACATACACAACAATTAAATTGAAAGAGAATGCAGAGCTCAATGAAAGGGCTAAAACCAAAACTCTTGGCAGAAAACAGAAAAGTAAACCTTCGTGCTCAAGCAAAAGTGATTTTAAAAATTGGTCGGAGTCCATCAAAATTCAAAACTTTGGTAGTATTAAGAAATCGAAAAGATCAGCCACCAGGAATGGTGGCCCACACCTGTAATCCCAGCACTTTGGGAGGCCAAGGTGGGTGGATCACCTGAAGTCAAGAGTTTGAGACCAGTGTGGACATCATGGTGAAACCCTGTCTTTACTAAAAACACAGCAAAAAAAATTAGCCAGGTGTGGTGGCGGGCGCCTGTAATCCCAGCTGCTCGGGAGGCCGAGGCAGGAGAATTGCTTGAATCTGGGAGGCAGAGGTTGCAGTGATCTGAGATCACACCACTGCACTCCAGCCTGGGCAACCAGAGCAAACCTCTATGTCAAAAACAAAATAGGCTGGGAGCAGTGGCTTACATCTATAATCCCAGCACTTTGGGAGGCCAAGGCTAGTGGATCACTTGAGGTCAGGAGTTCAAGATCAGCCTGACCAACATGGTGAAACCCTGTCTCTACTAAAAATACAAAAAAATCAGCTGGGCATAGTGGCAGGTGCCTGTAATCCCAGCTACTCTGGAGGCTGAGACAGGAGAATCACTTGAATCCGGGAGGCGGAGGTTGCATTGAGCTGAGACCGTGCCATTGCACCCTGGGCAACAAGAGTAAAACTCTGTCTTAAAGAAAAAAAAAGAAAAACCACACACAAATAAAAGCAGTCCTGGATTAATGTGAGTATTCCTATTTATATAATCATTATTATTTTTGAGATGGAGTCTCACTCTGTTGCCCAGGCTGGAATGAGCGCAGTGGCGAGCTCGGCTCACCACAACCTCCACCTCCTGGGTTTAAGTGATTCTCTTGCCTCAGCCTCCTGAGTAGCTGGGACTCCGGGCGTGTGCCACCACACCTGGCTAAATTTTTGTATTTTTAGTAGAGATGGGTTTCACCATGTTAGCCAGGATGGTCTTCATCTCCTGACCTCGTGATCCACCTGTCTCAGCCTCCCAAAGTGCTGGGATTACAGATGTGAGCCAACGAACTGGGCCTGACAACAACGGAATTAAAACTTCTTTTAGTGAGGAAAAAAAATCCTATGCCTCACTCTGCCCCAAAGTGAAATGAAAATACAAATTACTAACAGCGAAGAACAAAAAAATTTTATGTTTAACAACATGGGAAATGTTTATTACATAACATTTAAGGGGAAAAGTCAGAGTACAAAATTGAATATACAGTAGAATCTCAAAAGTTTGCCTGGAAGAAAACTCGGAAGGACTAAATTTATCTCCGGGTAATACTTTTATTTTTCCAAATGTATGCACTGAACACACGTTAATTCTAAAATCATCTTAAAGCCAACGTTATCTATCCTAATGCAAGGAACCATACATAGCTTTTTTCTTGAAAAAGGGATGGCAGCTGGCGGCTTTAATCCTTTTTCTCTTGGGAAGTGCACCTACGAGGTCCTGAGAGGCAAAGTGGTGGAACAAAAAATGCTCAGCTTTGGCATCACCTCCGCTTGGGTTTCCAAGTACTGCGCTCCTCGGACTTCAGTTTCTTCATGGTAAAATGGAGATACCCACATCCATCTTACACGAGTTTTCTAAGAATTAAATGAGTCTGGCAGGTTGTAGGTGCTCAATATAAGATAGTGCCGCCCTCTCTAGTCCAGATGATAAGTGAATCCCCTAAGGAGCGGATTTTCCAAAATCAGGGCCCGCTGCTCGGAGAGCCAAGGGTGCGGTGCTTGTTGCCTCCTTGTGGGAAAGTGGCTCCTTGCCTGGCGGAGTTGGAGGAATAAGTTCTCTGAGTAGAGGGACCGTTCCTTCTCCCAGCGAATAAGTTCTCTGAGAAGAGGGACCGTTCCTTCTCCCAGCTCCGCCAAACCCACGTTGGGTGTACTCCCTTAGGGAGACTGCAGCGGTGCAAATGCGAAGGAAAGCCGCGACGCGAGCTGGAACCTGGGCCGGTGCCTCTGGCGCGTCGCTATCCAGGGGAGCTACGTGGTGAAGGCAAGCCACTGAGCACCAGTGCAGATTCGGGAGCTTTGAGGAAGCCGGAGGATCAGAAGAAACCGCCCGGCAGGCAGAGGAGAAAGGCCGGGGCTCCCCTCCCGAGGTTGAGGATACCCGTCGGTGGGAAGCTGCACGGAGGACCTGGATCGATTGATTCAGCCTCTAACCCCGGCGCCGCAGAAGTCCCCGCCCTGCTTGGGAACTGGCGGTCAGCTCCTTCAGGTCACATCTGAGGCAGAAATGCAAGCGGGTGGAAACTTTCTGCCTTCAGGTCAAAATTGGGCGTGAACTCTGCCTTTTTATCTTTTTATCCTTTTTTTTTTTTCATGTCTGGTGGGGGAAAGTAGGTGGTAAATGGACTTTTAAAGCCCCGCAGGCATATCCAATTTCTACTTGGTTAGTGAATGCTTTTCTAAGTCCTAGACCAAGATGGGATCTAGGATAAGAGATTCCACCGCTTTTTGTCGCAAAAGGCTTAGTGTCACAGGTCCAAAAAAGCAACTCATTTTGTTCTAGATTGTGAAAAATTTAAAACACAAAACTAAAAATATTAGTGTTACCTGGGATTACCATTTTAGACATCTTTCCTCACCACGTGAGAAAATAGGATCAAAATGTTAAATCGGCTGGGTGCAGATCACTTGAGGCCAGGAGTTAAGAAACCAGCCTGGTTGGCATGGTGAAACCCCATCTCTACTAAAAATGCAAAAATTAAAGAAAAAGAAAAGTCCCTAGTTTACATAAGGGTTCACTCTCAGTGTTAGGATAACTTCTTTTTTCTTTTAATTTTTTAATTTTTTTGAGGCGGAGTCTCGCTCCATCACCCAGGCTGGAGTGCAGTGGCACCATCTTGGCTCAGTGCAACCTCTGCCTCCCAGGTTCAACTGATTCTCCTGCCTCAGCCTCCCAAGTAGCTGGGACTACAAGTGCATGGCACCACTCCCAGCTAATATTTTGTATTTTTAATAAAGACGGGGTTTCACTATATTAGCCAGGATGGTCTCAATCTCCTAACCTTGTGATCTGCCTGCCTTGGCCTCCCAAAGTGCTGGGATTACAGTCCTGAGCCACCACGCCTGGCCTGGTGTCCACTGTGTTTGATGGATGATTGAAATGATTTTTTTGAGACAGGGTCTCTGCTTTGTTGCCCAGACAGGAGTGAAGGCACCATTTCAGCATTTAGGCTCAAGGTACCTCAACCTCTGTGGCTCAAGTGATTCTCCCACCTCAGCCTCCTGAGTATCTGGGACTAAGCGTACACCATCACACCTGGCTATTTTTAAAATTTTTTTTGTAGAGACAGGGTCTCACTATGTTACCCAGACTGGTGTCGAACTAAGGGCTCAAGAGATCTTCCACCTAGGCCTCCTAAATTGTTGAGGTATGAGCCATCCCTCCTGGCCTAAACTGAAATTTGTTCAGAGAATTCAAAGACCCTAATCAAAGCAGTGCACTCGCAGCCAGTTTGAACCCCTGGAGTAGTATGCCCAGCCACAGAGGCAGGCTGCAATGATGGTAATGCGTCAGGAATCTATTCAATTTATTTCCTTAGCTCTAAAACTATGGCAGACCAGGCACGGTGGCTCATGCCTGTAATCCCTGAACTGTGGGAGGCCAAGGCAGGAGTTGGAGACCAGCCTAGGCAACATAAGGAGGTTTTGTCTTTACTAAAACATTAGCCTGGCGTGGTGGCCCACACCTGTACTTCCAACTATTCAGAGGGTTGTGGCCAGAGTATCGATTGAGTCCAACAGATCAAAGCTGCAGTGAGCAGTGATCGCACCACTGCACTCCAGCCTAGGCGACAGAGGTCGAAAACAAAACAAAACTACAGCAAACATTCAGAAGACCATGTAGACCAATGAATGTCTCTCAAGCCAGTGATTTTTTTTCTCTTTATTTTTCACATCAGGCAAGAAGTGTGTCCATTTCATAACAAGGTTTGAGGGAGGTACATTTGACACAAGAGCATGAAAACCCAATGATACTTATAACCTACAAAAGGATCGAGTCAGTGATCTTTAAGCTGTGGCCATTAAATACATTTTGTTAGCCGAGTGTGGTGGCTCAGGCCTGTAATCCCAGCACTATGGGATCCGGAGGTGGGGGGAATCACTTGAGTCCAGGAGTTTGAGACCAGCCTCGGCAATATACTGGGATTCTGTCTCTATTAATAATTTTTTTTAAAATTTTGTGGCTTACAACCTTTTAAAAAACTAAAATAAGCTTAAATGTATCAATATGCTGCTTACATAGTAAGGATAAATGCTGTTTTGTCAATCTGTTCAAGATTTTTATGTGTGGATTGGGTCACCTTGTAATGGTGACTTAACTTTATGGGTCACAGTTAAAAATATTTCCGGTGCAGTGGCTGGCGTCTGTAATCCCAGCACTTTGGGAGGCAGAGGCAGGAGGATCACTTGAAGCCAGAAGCCAGGAATTCAAAACCAGCCTGCGCAACACAGCGACACCCCCTCTCTAATTAAAAATGGGAATAGAAAAAGGTTTCCAAGGCACTGAGATGCCAGGAACCTGAGGTGGGTGTTCGGTAGGGGCAGGAGCAAAGTGGGAGTTTGGGAGAAGTCCCACGCCTAGAAAGGAATACAGCAGGCCGGGCGCTGTGGCTCACGTCTGTAATCCCAGCACGTTGGGAGGATGAGGTGGGCGAATCACCTGAGGTCAGGAGTTCGAGACCAGCCTGGCCAAAATGGTGAAATCCTGTCTCTACAAAAATACAAAAATTAGCCAGGCATGGTGGCACGTGCCTGAAGTTCCAGCTACTCGGGAAACTGAGGCAGGAGAATCGCTCAAACCTGGGAGGCGGAGGTTGCACTGAGCCGAGATCACACCACTGCACTACAGCCTGGGCGACAAGAGCGAAACTCCGTCTCTTTTTAAAAAAAAAAAAAAAAAAAAAAAAAAAGAGAGAGAGAATACATGATCGCGCGTTGACTACTTCAAGGCACACTCCCACGGTTCAGAGAACCTATAGGCTAAACTGGAAAGGTCCCGCCCTCAACGCTCGCTGGCCAATAGCTGTGTGAAATCCGGGCGCGGTGGGCGGGATAGAGGAACGGGGGCGGGGCTGGCCTCGAGCGGGCTCCTCAAGTAGCTGCTGCGTGGCTGCCCTGGCACTTCAGTCTTACGACGGCACGGTCAGGTTTAGCAGAGCCGGACGGCAACGACGTCGGACGCGACCATTCCTGGAACCATGTCCCAACACGGAGAAGCCCCCAAGGCCTCTACATGGGTCGTTGCTGGCCGACGAAGTTCGACAGCGTCCCGGGCGCCAGAAAGGAGGTCGGCGGAGGAGTTGAATCGAGGAGGTCCGGAGGGATATAGGGTCGTCAGAGGTGGCTGCTGGAGAGGCGCCTCTAGGCCCCCGAAGGCCGTGGCCGCTGGTCACGGGGAACCGCCGCTATGTTTCGCTTTGAAGAACCACTTTGTCGGCGCGGTGATCGGTGAGAATGGGTGTGGCTGGCTGGGCAGGGCGGGATAGGTGGGACCAGGGGCGGAGCCTGGGCGAAGGCATTCCCTCCTACGGCCTCACCTCCAATCAGTTCCCGCCTAGTGAGGTTCAGGTCTCAGAGCTATTTCTAAAACCTGGGGCTAGAATACAATCTTATCTGGCCGGGCGCGGCGGCTCCCGCCTGTAATCCCAGCACTTTGGGAGGGCGAGGCGGGTGGATCACCGGAGATCAAGAGTGCTAGACCAGCCTGGTCAACATGGCCCGTCTCTACTAAATACAAAAAAATTGTCCGGGGGTGGGGTCAGTCGTGCGCCTGTAATCCCAGGTACTCCAGAGGCTGAGGTATGAGAATCACTTGAACCTGGGCAGCAGAGTTTGGCAGTGAGCCGAGATTGTGCCACTGCACTCCAGCCTGGGTGACAGCAAGACTGTCGATTAAAAAAAAAAAAGTAACTTAATCCACCTTTTGGTATTTATACAATGTATTTGGGAGAGCAACTCCTAGAAGGCTTTTGAAATCTTAGGACTGAAGAGGGATGCTTAGAACAGGCTTATTAACAGCTAACCCAAGAATGAAAAACAAAACTTAATCATGATTGTCTTTCTTTGAGTACCATTTGGAGCCAGTAATCAAAAAAAAAGCTATAAGATTACTTTAGGGCTGTGTAGAGCAGTTGTATCTTTCTTTTAGTTTCCTTTATTTTACATGTTTTAACTGTTAAAAAATTTTTTTTCATATTTTTTTTTTTTAGAGATGGGGTTTCACCATCTTGGCTATGCTGGTCTTGAACTCCTGACCTCGTAATCCACCCATCCCAGCCTCCCAAAGTGCTGGGATTACAGGCGTGAGCCACTACGCCCAGCTCTTACTACATCTTGAGTGTTAACATTCAATTCTGAATTTTTAATTTTTTTATACTGTTGATTTATTTTTTGAGACAGCTCTGTGACTCCCGCCAAGTGCAGTGGCATGATCTCAGCTCACTACAACCTCCACCTTCCAGGCTCAATCAAGCGATTCTCATACCTCAGCCTCCCAAGTAGCTGGAATTAGACATGCGCCACCACCCCTGGCTAATTTTTGTGTTTTTAGTAAAGATGAGGTTTCACCATAGTGCCCAGGGCAGTCTCAAATTCCTATGGGTCCACCTGTCTCTGCCTCCCAAAGTGCTGGGATTATAGGCGTAAGCCACCGTGCCTGGCCCATTTCTGAATTTTTTTGAAAAGCATTTAAAAAATGGTTAGAATGACTACCCCATTGATTGCCATTAAGCCAGAGTATAAATTGCCACATTTTACCTATTAAATAAATTTTTCCCTTTTTAAAACCTGAGAAAAATGAAGAGATGAAGACTGCTGTAAAATAGTGCATTATAAGACTAACTGCTATACTACTCAGATTCACTGCCCCTTCAGAAGACTTGGGTTTAAGATCTGAAGAATGATGCTACATAAAAGAAAGCCACTGGATTTGCGATAAAAATCACTTAAGTTAACACTTAGCAGATGTGAGGGCACTGTGCTACAGAGCACTCACTTGATGTTGGATCTGGATCCAACTTTTTTATTGTTAAATTATCCTCTTTTAAATGTATATCACAATACTGACAATAAGCACAATGTTGTATCCCAGATCTCTGGAACTTGCATGACTAAAACTGTATACCCATTGAACAGCTCCCCATTTTTTCTTGCCCCATCACAGGGAACCACCGTTTACATTTTTGGAGTTAGATTACTTTAGATAATCCATATAAGTAGAATTATGCAGTAATTATGTATCTCACTTTATCTGTTAATGGGTCTATGATAAATGGGTAGTTTCCATCTTTTGACCTGAGTAGCGTTATTATGAAAATGGGAGTGCAATATATCTTTGAGACCCTGCTTTCAATTCTTCTGGATATATACCCCAATTGAGACTGCTGGATCATATGTTCTATTTTTAATGTTTTGGGAAAACTATACTGTTTTACACAGTGGCAGCAACATTTTACAATCCCACCAACTGTACACAGAGGTTCCAATTTCTCCACACCCTTACCAACAGTTATTTTCTGTTTTTACTAATGGTCATCCTACCAGATGTGAGATGATAATTTTGTGGTTTCAGATTTGTTTGAACCTGATTAGTGATGTTGAACATCTCCTTATGCCTGTTGGCCATTTGTATGTCAATGGAGAAATGTCTATTAAGTTTTGTCCATTTTTCCAATTTCTACGTCATCTCCACCAGTTTGGACCAAGTTAGGTTTTGTGCAAGCTGATATAGAATCTGTAGTCTCCACCTCTCTGGGATAAGAGCCTCCTAAAACCCACCAAAATTTGGAATAGAACCTCTTACTTCCCTCTTTCCAAACAAAAAGTGATTGTTGAACCCTAGGAACACTTGTGGAGAACTAGAGAATGTTTGTTGAGGAAAATGGGTAAATTTTTAACTTATTGATTTCAACTGATAATCATATTTCCTTTGTTTTTAAAAACAGGTCGTGGTGGGTCGAAAATAAAGCATATACAAAATACAACAAACACCATAATCCAAGTAAGTCATCTGTTTTTTTTTTTCTTTATTTTCTTTGTTCTATGAAAAATGTGTTCTTCAGTCCTTAAGAGAGCATCATGCATTTCTAAGGGAGCACCTAACTTATTTATTTATTTTTTTGGAGACGGAGTCTCCCTCTGTCATCCAGGCTGTAGTGCAGTGGCAGGATCTTGGTGCACTGCAACCTCTGCCTCCCGGATTCAAGCAATTCTCCTGCCTCAGCCTCCAGAGAAGCTTGGATTACAGGTTCCTGACAGCACACCTGGCTAATTTTTATACTTTAAGTAGAGACAGGGTTTCACCATGTTGGCCAGGCTGGTCTTGAACTCCTGACCTCAGATGATCCACCCGCCTTAGCTTCCCAAAGTGCTGGGAATGCAGGCCTGAGCCACCATGCTTGGCCAGAACAAGCATTTTAAAACACAAATTATTTGTGTCCCTTTCCTGTGTAAAAACATTTCATAATATATCAGGCCTGTAAGTCTATACTCTTTAAAATTGTTGACTTGAGCTGGCCTGTGCACCCTCTCCATTCTCTTCTTCCCTAATTCCTTGAGTACTCCACCCACTTCCTGACACACCCTGCTATCATAGCTATTTCCATATAATTCCTGCTCACCTTTTAGGGAAGTCTAAGACCCCCATTCTATGTAATTGTCCCTTCCCATAGTACCCTGTAATGGCCTTGCTTCAGCACTCATACAGCGTTGTGATGCCTGTAAATACTGTAGATGGTAAACATTGAATTACCAACCTAAAACAAAATTTGGTGTATAGTATTTTCTAGATAAATATTGAATCTATTAGGTTATTTGAAATTATGCTTGTTGTGACTTGTAGATTCTATTCACAAAATGTATCAGTCTTGTAAACATACCCCTAACAGTATACGTAAGTATAGAATCCTATCAAGTTAAGAGTTTAGCTAAGTAACCTGGCAGTTCAATAAACTCTTTATATAGCACATAGGTTATTCAGCCCTACAATTCTGTATGAGTGTTGAAACAAGTACCATTTTATAGGTTGGAAACCTCAGAATCAAAATACTATCACCTGCCAGGTTTAATGCCTTAATTATTTCTCTACACTATTTGCTGAGTTTATTCTCTAGCTGTCCATTTTTTAGATGTTCAGGTTGTCTTGCCCCTGTGCATCTGACCAGAAGGTAAATCTCCGAGTATACAAATAATATTCCTCTCTAACTAGAAATGTAGACATTGATTGGTAATAATACTGTATTTACTTTACACTGTAATAGTTTTGAAGATGAGTGATTGTTGAAAGGGGTTAGGGGCTTAGGGACCTTTTAAATCTCACTTCCTTTTTTCCCCTTGTACCTAGATAATACAAGAAAGACCAGAATCAACAGTCAAAATATATGGCAGCAGAGCAATGCAAGCAAAAGCAAAAGCAGTGATAGATAATTTTGTGAAACAACTAGAAGAAAATTCAGAATGCAGAGTTGGTAAGTAATTTTTTCCCAGTGAAGCCCTTTAAAATTTAATTTCATTCAGTGTTATAAGCCATTATACCTGTTTTCCTTTTCTGATTCAAAGCATTAGACTGCCATAAATGTAGTTCTTTTTTTGTTTATCATTTTTTCTTTTTTTTTTTTTTTTTTTTTTTTACTTTTCTTTAACCCTGTATCTGCAACTCTTTAGGGCATAAATGTAGTCTTAATGATTTTTTGCTATGAATGAAAGCCCAGAATATTTTTCCTCATTAAAATTTCAGATCTCTATGTTCATGCCTAGCAGTTCTACTTTTTAGCCACAGTAAATGAAAATGAAATAACTCTTTATTTTTCTCTTTGTATTACTCTAGTTCCGGCAAGCAGAGAAATAACCCTTTAATACACACACTTTAGTGGTAGTGCGTAGAGTAAGGATTGGTCCCAGGATCCTAACCCTAGTCCTGTCTTCAGATTCATGGCTGACATTGAAAACTGCTTAAATGTTTATTTTTAAAAGCAGATCTGTTGAGGCTGGGCGCGGTGGCTCACGCCTGTAATCCCAGCACTCTGGGAGGCCGAGGTGGGTGGATCACTTGAGGTCAGGAGTTTGAGACCAGCTTGGCCAACATGGTGAAACCCCATCTCTAAAAAATAAAAAATAAAAAAATGAAAAAAGGAGATCTGTTTAGAATAAAGAAAACAATTACTGAATCATATCTAGAAGCAATGTGAAAGTAGAATAGAGACACTTGAGTTTAGAAGGCACCATTGTCTTTTAGTGTTTCCTGGGGGAAAAAACAAGGTCTAAGGTTCTATTTCTGTATCTGTTTCATTTTTTATTTTTAATTTTAATTTTCTTTTTTAAATTGTTTTTGAGACGGGTTCTCACTGTGTTTTCCAGGCTGGAGTGCAGTGGTATGATCATGGCTCTTTTTCTTTTTGCAACGGAGTCTCACTCTGTCACCCAGACTGGAGTTCAGTGGCGTGATCTCAGCTCACTGCAGTTTCCGCCACCACGGAAATACAGGTGTCCACTACAGGCCTGGCACATTTTTGTATTTTTTTTATTTAGTAGAGATGGGGTTTTGCTATATTGGCCTGACCTCAGGTGATCCATCTACCTTGGCCTCTGAAAGTGCAGGGATTACAGGCGTGAGCCACCTTGCCCGGCAGATCATGGCTCATTATAGCCTTGACTTCCTGGGCAGGAGTGATTCTCCCACCTCAGCCTCTCAAGTAGCTGGGACCACAGGTGTGTGCCACCACACCCAGCTAATTAAATTTTTTGTAGGGTAGAGACGGGGTTTCACAATGTTGCCTGGGTTGGTCTTGAGTCCTGAGTTCAAGCGATCCTCCCCACCATCCTCACAAAGTGCTGGTATTACAGGAGTGAGCTACTAAGCCTGGCTCTTCATCTATTAACCTGGGATAATACCTGCTTCCTAGGAGTATTGTAACAATTGAGTAATGGGTATGACAATATTTAACAAACATTAGACTTGTGCTATTTTACTTACCTTCTCCGGTAAAATTAAATTTTATAAGTTGTTGAATGATAACACATGTCATGTTAATATAGTACAGAAACCCCAAATTTTATATTTTAAGCATTGTCTGGTTATTAAAAAAACAAAATAGAAAAAAAACTAATCTGATAAAAATGTTTTTAACAGGTATTGCATTACAACCTTCTGGAAAAGGTCGAAGCGCAGGTAACAGTGTAGTTGCAGGAGCTCGGCCATTGATAGATTGGGATCAAATTAGAGAGGAAGGTTTGAAATGGCAGCAAAAAAAATGGGCAGGTCTGTGCTGCTTCCTATCATTTACATATATTGTTTCTGTTAGCTAGTTTTTATCTTCCATAAAATATCTGCTTTATTTTTAGTAATGAAATGTTACAAAAACAGTAAAACGTAAAATGCTGCAATTAGTCCCTAGTTTCTATGTTGTCAGCTGTCATTTATGCTATAAGGGAAATATTAAATGTTAAACCATTTTTTTTTTTGAGACAGAGTCTTGCTCTGTCACCCAGGCTGGAGTGCAGTGACGCAATCTCAGCTCACTGCAACTTTTGCCTCCTGGGTTTAAGCCATTCTCCTGCCTCAGCCTTCCTAGTAGCTTGGCTTACAGGTGCCTACCACCACACCTGGCTAGTTTTTGTATTTTTAGTAGAGATGGGGTTTCACCACGTTGGCCAGGCTGGTCTTGAACTCCTGACCTGGTGATCCACTCACCGCAGCCTCCCAAAGTGCTGGGATTACAGGCGTGAGCCACTGAGCCCGCCCTGGTATAATATACTTTTAAGGATTGTAGCTTAAGAGAGTAGACCAAGGATATAAATGCAATTCCTTAAAAAGTGATTGGATGAACCTTCAAAGAAAAGATAATCAAACTACTATGCATGAGAGTGTATTTATCAATTGTGTTTTATGTCTTATAAAGCATGCATCATTTTATTTTTCTATTAAAAAACTTGTTTTTGAGGGTTTCACTCTGTTGTCCAGGCTAAAGTGCAGTGGCAAAATCACAAGTCATTGCAGTCTCCCTCTCCCAGGCTCAGGCAATCCTCTCACCTCAGCCTCTCAACTGGCTGGGACTACAGGCACATACCACCATTCAAAGCTTTTTTTTTTTTTTTTTGAGACACGAGTTTTGTTGCCCAGGCTGTAGTGCAATGGAGCCATCTCAGCTCACTGCAACCTCCACCTCCTGGGTTCAAGCAGTTCTTTTGCCTGAACCTCCCAAGTAGCTGGGATTACAGGCACACACCACTATGCCCAGCTAATTTTTGTATTTTTAGTAGCGATGGGGTTTCACCATGTTGGCAAGGCTGGTCTTGAACTCCTGACCTTGTGATTCACATACCTCGGCTTCCCAAGTGCTGGGATTACAGGCGTGTGCCACTACACCCGGCTGCCAGACTAATTTAAAGGAATTTCTGTAGAGACAGGGTGTCATGATTTTGCTTAGGCTCAAGTGATCCTCCCATGCCAGACTCCCAAAGTGCTGGGATTACAGGTCTAAGCTACTGTGCCCAGCCTGCAGAAAGGGAGATCTTTTCAATGGGAGCAAGCCTGGCTGGCAAAGTATAGAACTGTCAAATGGTATGCATGGTAAATAAAATATATTGTATGATTTCTGTAGCTTTCACTAAGTATTAATGATGCTGTACATTCATCATTGTGGATTTTCATTTTTGTCCCAGATTTACCACCGATTAAGAAAAACTTTTATAAAGAGTCCGCTGCCACAAATGCGATGTCCAAAGTACAAGCAGATAGTTGGAGGTGGGTAGTTTTATTACCTTGTGTAAGTATATGTATAGTTATCTTATTGGTGTTAACACTTTGGGCAAATGTGAAATGATATTTGAAGGCTACTATACCTTCAATATTCAAATTAAAATGTGTTAACTTACATTGTATTAGAGCACTGTTGTCTAGTAAAACTTCCTGCAGTGATGGAAAACGGTCTATATTTATGTCTAATAGAGTAGACTGGCACATAAAGTATGGCTGGTGTCATTGAGCAAACCAATGTTTATATTCATTAAATTGAGATAGCCATGTGTGGCTAGTGCCTGCTATATTGGACAGCAATTTTAGAGAATTATTCCTCTAATAGTTGAATTGGAAAAAAAACATCTAATCTTATTAATTTCTTAAACTCTTCAGTCTTTGTTACCTGTAATTGGAAGGTTTCATTTATTTATTTTTATTTTTGGAGATGAAGTCTTTGTCTCCCAGGCTGGAGTGCAGTGGCATAATCTTGGCTCACTGCAACTTCTGCCTCCTGGGTTCAAGCAATTCTCCTGCCTCAGCCTCCCAAGCAGCTGGGACTACAGGCACACACTGCCACACCAACTAATTTTCTGTATTTTAGTAGAGAGGGGTTTTCACCTTGTTGCCCAGGCTGGTCTTGAACTCCTGAGCTCAGGCAATCCACCTGCCTTGGCCTCCCAAAGTGCTAGGATTACAGGCATAAGCCGCCTCACCCAGCCTTGGAAGGTTTGAATTGCAAGGTTTTTTCTTACTATTAAAGTCTGATAAAACTGAGAGATGCTATGGAATAGCAGAATGGTTAAGGTGAGGAACAGGGTAACTTACTGTATGATCACCTGTCAAATTGATAATACTTCCTAACACATGGGATTGTTAGATATTCATTAATGAAACGTGTGGAACATCGTAGGCCTTCCCTGTTTGCCAAATCTGATTTTAATTTATGAAGCATGGTTTTCAGGCTCCTCGTCTTTGATCCATGAAACATTCATTGGCCTACTAATGTATAATGTTTTTAACCTTTCCATTGCAACTATTCTCAGATAAGGGACAGATGGACTCTTGCTTCTATTTCTTTCTACATTTCATTATAACTTTCCCCACAGTCTCATAATCAGTTGCAGTTGAATTTCTAGATAAGACCAGACTGATTTTGGAGAATGTCTTGCTTGGGGAGTAAAGTGAGAAAAGCTACTAATCGTTTTTATTCTTTGAAGGAAAGAAAATTTTAATATAACATGGGATGACTTGAAGGATGGGGAGAAACGACCCATCCCCAATCCAACCTGTACATTTGATGACGCCTTTCATTACTATCCTGAGGTTATGGAAAACATTAAAAAATCAGGTTTTAAAAAGCCAACACCTATTCAGGTATGCTTTCATTAATTACAGTATTTCACTCAATGTTTTCCTTCAGAAATAGTGATATCTGTGGTGTTTTTTGTTTTTTGTTTTTGTTTTTGTTTTTTTGAGATGGAGTTTCACTCGTTACACAAGCTGGAGTGCAGTGGCACAGTCTCAGCTCACTGCAACCTCCGCTTCCTGGGTTCAAGCAATTCTCCTGCCTCAGCCTTCCAAAGACCTGGGATTACAGGCGTGCACCACCATTCCCGGCTAACTTTTTGTATTTTTAGTATAAATGAGGTTTCACCATGTTAGCCAGGCTGGTCTCGAACTCCTGACCTCAGGTGATCCATTTTCCTCAGCCTTCCAATTGCTGGGATTACAGGCGTGAGCCACCACACCTGGCCGATACTAGATTGTTAGAAGACACCAGGGAGCAACTGTCTCTTAGCATTCCCCCAGCACCTTCTCCCTAGTGTTCAAAAAGTTTTTGTTGAAAGAAGTTTGGAACTGGGAAAAGAGGAATAATTGGCAAAAAAAAAAAGAGATGTACTTGTTGTGTTAATGTTTATCATTCTGTTTCAGGCACAAGCCTGGCCCATTGTGTTGCAAGGAATAGATCTTATAGGAGTATCCCAGACTGGAACAGGGAAGACATTGTGTTATTTAATGCCTGGATTTATTCATTTGGACCTTCAACCAACGTAAGAATTCCTTTGGCTGGTTTCTTTTTACAGAGGTTTAATAGATTTAGATACCCAAAATGTAAAGTTTCTTTACCTATTGTTTGATTCAAAGGTAATACCTAGCTTTGGAGAAGATGCAAGGAAGTACACTTACATTGTGCTGGTGAAGTATAAATTGGCAAAACATTTTTAGAAGGCAGTAGGTAATATCTACCACAAGCTTTAATAGTGAAACAGTGGAAACTGTTTAAACTATGTCCAGTTCACTTATCTATTCCATGATAAAATATTTGACATTTTAAATGTTAACAAAAAAAACCGTCTTAAACAAAAGACTGCTATTGGGAAATTGGGTTTTAGGGTTTGTAGTTTATAAAAATTTCCCTAGTTTATGGTAAATATGTATTGCTTTTGTAATAAGAAAAATTAGGCTGGGTGCAGTGGCTCACGCCTGTAATCCTAGCACTTTGGGAGGCCAAGGTGGGTGGATCACCTGAGGTCAGGAGTTCAAGACCAGCCTGGCCATCATGGTGAAACCCCATCTTTAAAAAAAAAAGAAAAAGTATATAGAAACTGACAGTTTATAGAAACTACAGTATATAGAAACTACTCAGTAAAGCAATGTTAAATCTGAGAAAACAATACATTCTGTAATCGGAAATTTGACATTCTATATATAATATCACCTATTTTTTAGGTATGTAGATTATAATTAGCAAAGTCTGTAATATACAGAGACAACTTAATCATATACCTTCTCATAAAAAGGCATACTGTATGTCTGATACTCATTGCTACAAATCTTTCTCTTTTTTTCTTTTGAGACAGAGTTTCACTCTTGTAACCTAGACTCTGCCTCCTGGGTTCAAGTGATTCTTCTGCCTTAGCCTCCTGAGTAGCTAAGATTACAGGTGTCCGCCATCATGTATAATTTTTTGTAGTTTTAGTAGATACAGTGTTTCACCATGTTGACCAGGCTAGTCTCAAACTCCTGACCTCAGGTAATCTGCCCACCTCAGCCTCCCAAAGTGCTGGGATTATAGGCATAAGCCACCTCGCCAGGCTGGTTGCTACAAATCTCGATGGCACTGAATGAATGTAACAATATTAATTATTAATATTAATGTTTTCTCTCCAAAGCTCTAAAGGTCAAAGGAATAGACCTGGCATGTTAGTTCTAACTCCCACTAGGGAGTTAGCACTTCAAGTTGAAGGAGAATGTTGCAAATATTCATATAAAGGGCTTCGGAGGTAGGTAATTTTTGCCATTCCTTCACTAGTATCATATTTTAATCATTTGTAGCTTTATATATCTTCTCTTTCACACTTTCAGAGAATCTAAATGGCTCTATGGGTCATGCATTTAGCACTAATCTAATCAGTCTGCCTGGTTCAGGTGATACTATAAATATTGGTCTTTAAGATACAACATTATGGATTGATGGGTGTATATAATCCTCAGAAAGGGGTAGATACCATTAAAGGTACCTGATAATTAATTTTAATCCCTTTTATTGGCTTTTAAGTTGTGATGTGATATTCTATGCCTGAACATTGACCTTTGGATTTTTTTCTTTTTAAGTGTTTGTGTATATGGTGGTGGAAACAGAGATGAACAAATAGAAGAGCTTAGAAAAGGCGTAGATATCATAATTGCAACTCCTGGAAGATTGAATGATCTTCAAATGAATAACTTTGTCAATCTGAAGAATATAACCTACTTGGTAATCATGGAATAGGGGTTTGGGGTGCTGGGTTCAAAAATAACTGAACTGGCCAGGCACAGTGGCTCAGGCTTATAATTCCAGCACATTGGGAGGCCAAGGTGGGCAGATGACCTGAGGTTGAGTTCCAGACCAGCCTGACCAATATGAAACCGCGTTTCTACTGAAAATACAAAAATTAGTCGAGCGTGGTGGCATGCATCTAATCCCAGCTACTCGCAGCTACTCAGGAGGCTGAGACAAGAGAATCACTTGAACTGGGAAGGTGGGGTTGCAGTGAGTGGAGATCATGCCATTGTACTGCAGCCTGGGCAATAAGAGCTAAACTCATAAAAATATATTAAAAATAAATAAATAAAAAATTTTTAAAAAGAGCTAAACTCCATCTCAAACAACAACAACAACAAACTGAACTATATTTTATTTTCTCCTCCTTCCCCTTGTGCTTTTAATAGTTTTAATCAACTACCAAGTGTTTGGATATCAGGTCCTTTTAGAACAGCTGTCGATTTTATTATTTTTTGAGACAAGTTTCCCTCTTCTTGCCCAGGCCATAGTACAGTGGAGAGATTTTGGCTCACTGCAACCTCTGCCTTGTAGATTCAAGTGATTCTCCTGTCTCAGCCTCCCAAATAGCTAGGGCTGCAGGTGCTTGCCACCATGCACGGCTAATTTTGTAGTAGAGACAAGGTCACAATGTTGGCCAGGCTGGTCTTAAACAACTCCTGACCAGGTGATCCGCCTGCCTCGGCCTCACAAAGTGCTGGAATAACATGAGCCACTGCACTCAGCTATGGCTGTCGATTTTCTAATGGATCTAGAAATATTTCCCATTTTCTTTAGCATGCTGAAAGAATTATGAATCCTATTTGAAATTATCATGTATATTTTGGAAAATTGAGATAAGTACACAATAATTAAAATCTACTTGGATATTTTAGACACTTAAAAGTTTAAGGAGATTTGGAAGGTACTGGAAAGCCAACAATCAATTTAGACCACATACAATAACAAATTGCTTAGTGTTCTGACCTGGAGAAATTAAAATCTTGGCTTAAGTAATAGGGAAAATGAGAAGCCTCTACTAGCAAAGAAAGCATATGTGTTATTACCTGCCTCCCACTTGTAATCCAGTCACATTCTTCTTTTTCAATGCAGGTTTTAGATGAAGCAGACAAAATGTTAGACATGGGATTTGAACCCCAGTTAATGAAGATTTTGTTAGATGTGCGCCCAGACAGGCAGACAGTTATGACCAGGTAGGTATATGCCTAATTACTATGTGTGAAATAGAAATCAGTGGAACAGAATCTCATTCTGTTTGGATTTTCCCACAATATTTGAGCATTACTTGGAAGTGTTGAAATTTTGAGGTGAAAAATCTCATGACATGGGAAGTAGAACTGAGTAACAATATCTGCTTATTCATGACTATTGAGTTTCCTAAATTACAGATAGGGATTTCCACACCAACATTTACTTCGAATAGTAAGGTCTCACTTTTGAATAAAGGGTTCACTTGTCTAAGGAGATAAACATTTGAGTATTGAATGCTTACTGCTCACAATAAAATAATAAGCAATCATTGAATATAGAGTACTCTATAAAGAATATCTCCTGGGCTTATATAGCCTTTGTCTTTATTAGTAAAAATAACATAAAATTGGCTGCACACCGTGGCTCACACGTGTAATCCCAGCACTTTGGGAGGCCGAGGCAGACAGATTACTTGATGTCAGGAGTTTGAGGCCAGCCTGGCTAACATGGGGAAGCTTCACCTATACTAAAAGTAGAAAAATTAGCCAGGCATAGTGGCGCACCCTGTTGTCGCGGTTACTCGGAAGACTGAGGCAGGAGAATCACTTGAACCCAGTAGGCGGAGGGTAGGAGGATACAGTGAGCAGAGATCATGCCACTGCACTCCAGCTTGGGCAACAAGAGTGAAAATCCGTCTCAAAAAAAGGTATCTCCTCTTCTTATATCCTTTGTCTTTTATTAGTGTAAATAACATAAAGTTGAAGAATTACTAAATCCCCTCATAGTTTTATCAAAAGTAACCTTCATATTACAAGAAAAGTGAATTTATTCATTTATTTTGAGACAAAGTCTTTCTTATGCCCAGGCTGGAGTACAGTGGTGCAATCTTGGCTGACTGCAACCTCTGCCTCCTGGGTTCAAGTGATTCTCCTGTCTCATGCTCCTGAGTAGCTGGGACTATACTCACACGCCACCATGCCTGGCTAATTTTTTTGTATCTTAACAATGGGCTTTCCCCATGTTGGCCAGGCTGGTCTGGAACTCCTGGCCTCAAGTGATCCACATGCCTCAGCCTCCCAAAGTGCTGGGATTACAAGCTTGAGCCACGAGGTCCAGCCCAGGAAAAGAGAACATAGATTTTATTGAATTACTGTGAAGGTATACAAAGTGGTCACTTTCATTATTTTATAGTTGAGGAAACATTTAAATGTGGATATTCTTTGATCAGTGTATTTTGAAAGTTTTTCTGGTTTTGTTTTTTGACCCGGGATGGAGTGCAGTAGCACCACCTTGGCTCACTGCAGTCTCAACCTTCCCAGCTCAAGCAATCCTCCCCGCTTAGCCTCCAGAGTAGCTGGAACTACAGACACATGCCACTATACCCAGCTAATTTTTTTATTTTTAGTAGAGACAGGGCTTCACCATGTTGCCCAGGCTGGTCTTGAACTTCTGAGTTCAAGTGATCCACCCACCTCAGCCTCCCAAAGTACTGGGATTACAGGCGTGAGCCAACAACCTTTGAAATATTTTTACTTGGCTTAAGTACTTGGTATCACCTAATGACATTGAAAAATTGGATTTTTTTTGTCATTTATAAACACCAAGAGAAAAAATTAACCTAATACTAATCCCTTTAGTACCTTTTTTTTTCTTTCATTTATTTATATATTTTTTGACATGGAGTCTTGCTCTGTTACCCAGGCTGGAGTGTGATGGCAGGATCTCAACTCACTGCAACCTCCACCTCCCTAAGTTCAAGTGATTCTCCTGCATCAGCCTCCTAAATAGCTGGGATTACAAGTGCCCGCCACCACACCCAGCTAATTTTAGTAGAGACAGGGTTTCACCATGTTGACTAGGCTAATCTCTCTTGACCTCAGGTGATCTGCCCACCTCAGCCTCCCAAAGTGCTCGGATTGCTGGCCTGAGCCACTGGGCTTGGCCAAAAACCTATTGATGAAAACTATTATTCTAATAGCTTTACAATAGTTGACTAATTAGTGAATTAACTGTTAAATCTGCGTTACTGAAAAAATAAGAACTACTAAATTTGTCTTTCATGAGTAACTTGGTTCATAGCATGCTTAAGAAAACATGGTAATGTTCTTACAGCAAAATTGTAACTTTTGTATCTTGCATTCCCAGTGCTACATGGCCGCGTTCTGTTCATCGCCTTGCACAATCTTATTTGAAAGAGCCAATGCTTGTCTATGTTGGTACATTGGATCTTGTTGTAAGTTTGTTTTTTGCTACTATTGTTTAACATTTCTTGCGGAAATTCTGAAGATAGCTAATTTTGGTGTGCCTAGTCTGCCCACTCCCCAATTTTAGGGCAAATCACAAATGCATGTAAGTTTAATAGAGCGATAATACCATTATCTCATTTGAAATTTCAATAATCAGCTAATACCATCAACCTCTAGTCAGGGCTTTTTTTTTTTTTTTTAAGACTAGAGTCTCACTCTGTTGCCCAGGCTGGAGTGCAGTGGGGCGATCTCAACTCACTGCAATCTCTGCCTCCTGGGTTCAAGTGATTCTCCTGCCTCAACCTCCTGAGTAGCTGGGACTACGTGCATGGCCACCATGCCAAGCTAAGTTTTGTATTTTAGTAGACAGGGTTTGGCCTCCCAAAGTGCTGGGATTACAGGCATGAGCCACTGCACCCAGTGAAGTTAGGGCTTATATTTTTCTGATGCCTCATTTTAACCCTGTTAGAATCAAGGACTAAACATAAGTATACACATATACATAAATATAAGTCTGTTCCCTTTATGAAGTTAAGATTGAATATTGGGTTCATGTGTTGTCAGCACAGGACCCCTTTATTACATATGAAGTTCTCTCTCTGGCTTTTTGCTTAATCATTAATAGATGAAATTGGCCTTTCATTTAATCATTAATAATAATGGGTCATTGCTTAGACCCCTTATTTCATTAGGGATTTACCAATGGTGATCCAGTAACAGTTTGTTTTATAAAATGATTAGAGACAAATAGTTTGAAAGAATGGTACCAATAGTATTTTGAGGCTAAGTGAAATCTCAGATATAAATCTTGAGTAGAAACAAATTATTTTTAGGATGTCGGCCATTTTGCTTAGCAGTTTATTAAAAACATTAACCAATGAGAGAGAAGATGTATTGAGCTGCTGTATGTGGTCTCCTCTTAAATCTTCATTAACTTGATGAATTATGTTCTTTGAATCCTTTAGGCTGTAAGTTCAGTGAAACAAAATATAATTGTGACCACCGAGGAAGAGAAATGGATTCACATACAAACTTTTCTACAGAGTATGTCATCCACAGACAAAGTCATAGTCTTTGTTTCTCGAAAAGCTGTGTAGGTATTTTTTCTTGGATGTCCATTATAATTAAGTGTCTAGGATCATTTCTATTTATACTAATTTCAAATGGGGATGATGTGTCTGTTATATTACTTCAGATTTTTTCTAATAGAAGTAAAACTGGTGGTATTAGAATAAGCATCTAAATATGCTGTCTTTATCATTTGCTTCAGTGCGGATCACTTATCAAGTGAGCTAATACTTGGAAATATGTCAGTAGAGTCTCTGCATGGAGATAGAGAACAGAGAGATCGGGAAAAAGCATTAGAGGACTTTAAAACAGGTATGTTATGTAATTTCATACAGTTTAAAATAAGTGCAATACCTGGGCTTGGCTGAGCGACAGCATCTTTTCATGAAAGCCATTTATTTCTAAGATCTGTCCTCACCTTCTGTATCCTAAAACTACACTCATTACAGCTCTAAACATTAATCTGTCTCTAAACATTAAACACAAAAGACTTTAAACCTGGATATCAAGGTATTAATATGCAACAGGAAATATATCTGAAGTTACCTGAAAAATGTACCTTTCTGGGCCAGGCACGGTGGCTGGGGCTTGTAATCCTAGCACTTTGGGAGGCAGAGGTGGGTGGACCACCTGAGGTCAGGAGTTCAAGACCAGCCTGGCCATCATGGTGAAACCCCATCTTTTTAAAAAAAAAGAAAGAAAGAAAGAAAAATGTACCTTTCTGTCATGGTTTGAAGGGTTTAGGAATCATTTGCTGAACCATGGTATCTTGTAACTTGCCAGCAGTTAAAGAAAAATCAGTTAAAGAAAAATCCATTTTAACTAAGTAAGCATTTTAATGTGAGCAGTAAGAAATAAAACTAATTAAATTAGGGCAAGTACACTTTTTAGATCTTGGGTTGGTTTATACCAGAATGGTTCAATGTTCATTTGGCTTTACTTTTTAGGCAAAGTGAGAATACTAATTGCAACTGATCTAGCCTCTAGAGGGCTTGATGTCCACGATATTACACATGTCTATAATTTTGACTTTCCACGGAACATTGAAGAATATGTACACCGAATAGGGCGCACGGGAAGAGCAGGGTAAGTAAGCTTAGTCCACTCATCAAAGTAATCTCATCACTCCCCTCACAAACTTCTTGCCCAGAAAAATATTTTATTCTATTGCCTAAAATTTTTCAGCTACTTCCTAGATTCTGCTTGGCTACTTTAGTTATCCCTGTTCATTTGGCTTGTTCCAGGCTGAATGAGATTCCGTCCATGATTAGCTTCATACATCTGGTTCTATTTGTTTTATATCTAGTGTCACCACTAGTACCCAGTGGTTACTCTGAAGGTTATTGACAAATTGGCATGGATATGAGAAGACCTTTTTCCTCTTAAGAGAGCTACCATCATATATCCCCTATGCTGTTTAAACCACAAGCAGATTCAGATTCCAAATCTGTTTGACCCTAAATCGTAATACATTCTAGCTTCTGTGAAAAAGTTTTCATTTGTCATATTCTGGATTAACTGAATCATGAATGCATATTATAAATGAGATGACATGAGTTTTTTTCCCCACACTAAAGGAGGACTGGTGTTTCCATTACAACTATGACTAGAAATGATTGGAGGTTTGCCCCTGAATTGGTTAATATTCTGCAAAGAGCAAATCAGGTGAGACTGTGTGTACAATTCATTAGAAATCTACCTTTTATCAGTTTCTTAGTCAGTTATGCCAGGTACTATGGCTTGCTATTTATCAGGAAAGTTCAAATTAAGTTTTTCAGCATGTTTTGGGGGCTTCAATATGGCAATGAAAAGAAACGATGGAAATATATGACTGAGAAACTTAACATCATGGGGATGAGGGATAAAAGCCCCACCGAGGAAGAAACCGGTAGAGTGGAGGTGAGGAGAGTTGTAGAAGTTGGGGTAAATGATCCAGCAGGGGGAACATATTCAGGCCCAGAGGTAAGAAAGAATATGTAGAGAACACTTCCATATAAAGGCAAATTAAGGGCACTTGGAAGCAGCAGAAGCAGCAAATTTTGTAACCTGCAGATGGGTTTAATTGAGATACCTGTTTCATGTAACCTGCTCTGTGATTATCTGAAATGATTTGGAGGCATTTTATTTAGCATTGTAGAAAACGCTGAATCCTAATAACACATTCACTAATTTCAGACTATTCCAGAAGAGCTTTTATCAATGGCTGAGAGGTTCAAGGCGCGTCAACAGAAAAGAGAAATGGAAAGAAAAATGGAAAGACCTCAAGGAAGGCCCAAGAAGTTTCAATAATGTCTTCTGTACTAGTGTGGTAGAGGTAAAAGTTCAGTAACACACGGACCTTAAAATGCCTGCTTTCTAAAACGAGGCTCTGTGAATGTTTATTGCAATGAGCATTATATTGTATATTGTATTTATTATGTTAAAGTAGGTGTTACTCATATTTCTTAGTCGGTCCTTCTGGGTATACATTGAAATGAATGAAACCAGGTCTTTTTGTACACATGCTTACAGCAGCACTATTCATAATAGTCAAGGACATACAACCCAAGCATCCATCAGTGAATGAGTAGATAAACACAATGGAATATCATTCAGCCCTAAAAAGGAGGAAAATTCTGTCATAGATGAACCTTGAGGACATTATGGTTAGAGAAATAAGCCAATTACAAGGACATTCTATATGATCCCACTTGTAGGAGGTGCTTAGGATAGTAAAATTCACAGTGCCAGAAAGTGGAATGATGGTTAGCAAGGACTTGGGAAGTGGGTAGGGGGAATTGTTTGGTGGGTACAGAGTTTTTCATGGTATGAAAGTTTTGCAGGCCGTACACAGTGGCTCACAACTGTAATCCCAGCACTGAGAGACCAAGGTGGGCGGATCACTTGAGGTCAGGAGTTCGAGACCATCCTGGCCAACATGGGTGAAACCTTGTCTCTAATAAAAATAAGCCAGGCATGGTGGCTCACATCTGTAATCCCAGCTACAAGGGAAGCTGAGGCAGGAGAATCACTTGATTCTGGGAGGTGGAGGTTGCAGTGGGCTGAGATTGTGCCACTGCACTCCAGCCTGGAAAACAGAAATGCTGTCTCCACTACAGAGCTGCACACTTAAAAGTGGTTGTGGTAAATTTGGGTATGTTTATTTCATCACAGTTAAGCTTTTTTTTTTTTTTTTTTTTTTTTTAAGACGGAGTTTCCCGCTTGTTTCCCAGGCTGGAGTGCAATGGTGCGATCTTGGCTCAGCGAAACCTCTGTGTCCTGGGTTCAAGCGATTCTCCTGCCTCAGCCTCTCGAGTAGCTGGGATTACAGGCACGAGCCAGCACATCTGGCTAATTTTGTATTTTCAGTAGAGACAGGGTTTCTCCATGTTGGTCAGGCTGGTCTCCCAACCTGAAGTGATCCGCCCACCTCGGCCTCCCAAAGTGCTGGGATTACAGGTGTAATCCACCGTGCCTAGCACAGTTAAGCTTTTTAAAAACAATGTTAGGATCAGTAATTTACATTTTATCTATTTTTCAGAATTCAAGATTTCTTAGAAATCTAATAAGATGGAAGTATTGGACGTGCCGGCAATATGAACAGACCGGAGTGATTCGAGTGATTCTTATAATAATAGTGTTTGAAAATGTAGAATTAAGTATTTTATACTTTCTTTAATAAAAGTAGAAGTATTAAACTTGGAAGTTGTTTCCTGGATTTTTATTAAGGAGTGTAGCATTAGAATGTTTTTCTTCTAATCTTTTCAACTGTCTCCTGTAATTTTGCTGTATGTTGTAAGGGCAGTCTTTCAGACTTTGATGTTCAGATTTTGTCATGGCAGAGAAAAATGTTTTCAAAGAAAGAATCAGAACCTGAAAAAAATACTGTTAACTGTTAAAAACAAATGTTCATTTCCGTGATAAAAAGACAAGTTGATAATTTGTCTTTCTGTATAGGATTTTAATTTTGTGTTTGCTAAATAGTATATTATTGGGGTATACTTTGTAAGTTATCCTTTCACTTTGAAATGAAACACTAAATTATTTAATGAGGTCAAAATATGCAACACCAGTTTATCTTTCCATTGTACCCTATGGTTTCATGCTAAAACCCTTGGAAAATCAAACTGCATTTCCATGAACTTTTTTTTTTGAGACAGAGTTTCATTCTTGTCACCCAGGCTGGAGTGCACTGGCGCAATCTCAGCTCACTGCAACCTCTACTCCCTGGGTTTCAGCGATTCTCCTGTCTCGGCCTCCCAAGTAGCTGGGACCACATGTGTGCACCACTACGCCCAGCTAATTTTTGTATGTTCAGTAGAGACATGGTTTCACCATGTGGGTCTGGCTGGTTTCCAACTCTTGACCTCAAGTGATCTGCCTGCCTTGGCCTCCCAAAGTGCTGAGATTACAGGTGTGTTTTTGTTTCCCTGCCAGAAATCTTGGACTATAAAAAGCTTATTTAAAAGGTTGTCTGTTGCCAGAAAAGATGGTTGCCTAGTCTTGGTATTCATGTGGAGAACTTACTAAACCTGAAGAGTGCCTGTATCCAAATTGGATTGTGTTTTAATGGACAATGGCTGTATTTTCCTCATGTTAAATGAATCCTAATAAAAGCGGCTGTTTTTTAAGTTCCTAGGGGTCTATCTAGTTTTAAGGATAAAATGTTCCCTAGAAGAGTAGAACCTTAACCTCACTCAGTGGCACTGTAGGAGCCTCTATAGCTATGGAATTTCTTGGGAGCTCAAACTTCCAAAAGCATCCAGGTAGTCAAAGCTAGGGAAAAGAAGCGCATGCAAATTATAAAATTTATTTTTTATATTCCACTAATAAATGCTGTTGTCCTTGGGCATGATCAGTCATATAACTTGTCATTTTTTTTGGTTTTATTCTGTTTTGGTTTGGTTTTTGCCAACTTTTATTGATATTTCCAAAAAACTAAATAAAATCATTTTACTTTAACAAAAGTAGTCCAAGCCCATCCACCCTTCATTTTTTACTCCCAAGATGTAAACTTTTCATCTTTTAGCCATTAATAACTTGCTTATATTGCAATTTCTTGGTTTTAAAAATTTGACATCTACTGACTTCCCACTGTAAACGAGTAATTCAATTCTTGCATACCTGTGACAGTTGGACCCTCTGTTGTCCTGTGGCCCCCCCAGGTCCTGAGATTCACATCTATGTAGTAAATAATTTAACCCAAAGAAACGTCTCACTTTTGCCCCTGGTTTCAGAGAGGTAATGACAAATCTCTTGGAATGTGCCAGGAAGTATAATAATGTGATTTATGGTGCGGTCTTTGGGTCATGGTATGACCTTAACTGTTTGCCCTTCCAAAGGAGCGGGTGACTGAGGTTAGGCATATGGACAGCCAACCACCAGCTGCAGTAAGAACTCTGGACACGGCCCAGGTGAGCTTCCCTGGCTGGCAATATTCTGTCTACCGGCACACTGATGCCAAGAGAAAAACGTGTCCATGAGTCCACCAAAAGACAACAGAAAGTGCCATGTTTGGTACTCAGACTCTGCCCTTGCACTTATTCGTTTGGCTGATTTAAACTCGCATGCCTGCCAAGTATAAACTGCAACAATGAGCATAATGGTTTCAGTGAGTTCTGTTGAGTCTTTCATCAAACCTGAGGGTGGTCTTACGGGAACTGTTTTCCCCCTAACTGTATCGATGGCACCTGAGATAATACCTTTGAGTGATTCCTCTCCCCTTGGGTATGAGTGGGACCTGTGACTTGCTTCCAATCAATAAAATACAGTACAGGCAATGGGGCTGTACATAATTGTGTATGTAATTGTTTTCAACAAGTTTGTGGCACATCTCTTGCTGGAGTACCTCCCTTGCTGGCTTTGAAGAATTGAGCTACTGTTGTGGGCTGCCTATGTTGGGAAGCTCACATAATAAGGAACTGAAGGCAGCTTCTAGGAACTGAGGGCAATCTCTGGCTGACAGCAGGAAACTGAAGCCCTCGGTCCTACAAATGTCAGGAACTAAATTCTGCTGCCAACAAAAATAGATCCCTCTCCAGTCAAGCCTCAAATGAGGCTACAGCGCTGGCTGACATATTTTTCTCTTTTCTTTTTTGAGACAGTTTCCCTCTTGTTGCCTAGGCTGGAGTGCAATGGCGCAACCTTGGCCTCCCAGGTTCAAGCGATTCTCCTGCCTCAGCCACCTGACTAGCTGGTACAGGCATGTACCACCATACCCGCCTAATTTTGTATTTTTAGTAGAGACAGGAGACAAGTTTTCTCCATGTTGGTCAGGCTGGTCTCAAACTCCTGACCTCAGGTGATCTGCCTTCCTCGGCCTCCCAAAGTGCTGGGATTACAGGCATGAGCCACCAAGCCTGGCCTTGACATCTTAATTATAGCCTTGAGAGACTCTGAGCACAGCCATGTCCAGAAATTTGGCCCATTGAAAATGTGAGATAATATGTGTTGGTTTAAGCCACTGAGGTAGTGGTTGTTACACAGGAAACTAATGTAATCTCCATCCCCTCTACCACTATCACCATCCAGGGACTAAGCCTGTTGTCCTACCCTAACCATAGAGTGGGTAATCATAATTTCTTTCGCATTAAAAAAATTTTTTTTAAATTTTCTATAACTTGATCAAGGCAGTTGCAGGTGGGAAAAATTTCAAGTCAGGTAACAGTCCATAACTTCAATAAGATTAACAGTCAATAGTTACTATGACTTTGTCAATACTTACAGCTGAGCAATGTTCTCAAATCAGACTTCTCTTCCACACATCCTTTCTTTATGGAGTTACAAGTTGCTTAGATTATTTTATTTGGATAGTGCTCTATTTCGTTAATTGTCCCCAAAACTCTTCAGATGTCTAATGTTTCTCTTAGTATGTTCAACCATAGTAGGTTGTTAAACAAGATGTATAAAATCATAAAAATTCAACTCCAGTTTATTCTCAAAGGTTTGAATGAGAAAAAAAAAAACTCCATTAAAATTTTTAAATCTTTACAGTAAAAAACACAGAAAACTTTGTTTAGTGAAAGACACCAAAAAAGCTGAAGACAATCTACACAACAGAAGTTATTTGTTACACAGACAACAAATGAAGGATAAGTACCCCAAATACATTAGAAACTTCTAGGCCAGGCACGTTGGCTCATGCCTGTAATACCAGCACTTTGGGAGGCCAAGGCGGGCAGATCAGGAGGTCAGGAGTTCCAGACCATCCTGGCTGACAAGGTGAAACCCCGTCTCTACTACAAATACAAAAAAATTAGCTGGGCGTGCTGGCGGTCACCTGTAATCCCAGCTACTTGGAAGGCTGTGGTAGGAGAATCGTTTGAACCTGGGAGACGGAAGTTGCAGTGAGCAGAGATGCACTCCAGCCTGGGTAACAGAGAGAGACTGTCTCAAAACAAAACAAAACTTCTACAAAACAATGAAAAGAAGACAAGAAAATGTGCAAAATATATGAACAGGAAAAACTGAACAAATAGCAGTTGCCTCTAGGCTGAATGCTACGTAAAAATAAAAAAGTTACTCAAAGTGCAGGGTGCGGTGGCTCACACCTCTAATCCCAGCACTTTGGGAGGCTGAGGTGAGCAGATCACCTGAGGTCAGGAGTTGGAGACCAGCCTGACCAATATGGTGAAACCCCATCTTAAAAAAAAAAAAAGTTACTCAAAGTAAAAATAAATAACAGAAAATGTTAGGTTTTACATTTAGTCACATATATTAAAATAAAATACGTTATATTTTCTTGTAAGATTGTATATTTCCTGAGACATACAGAGAAAATGTAGAACTTTTTTCATTTCCTTTTTTTTTTTAAGACGGGGTTTCACCGTGTCGGCCAGGGTGGTCTTGAACTCCTGACCTCAGGTGATCCGCCCTACCTTGGCTTCCCAAAGTGCTGGGATTACAGGCGTGAGCCACCGCGCCCGGCCTCATTTCCTTCCTTCTTATTCGAACGTATAACACAGGGCATTGCTTCCATCAAAACATACTTGTATGTTGAACAACACCTACTAGTTTTATGGAGACAATGATCATTTCTAATATTGTCTTTCAATCTCAAAATTCACCAAAAACTGGAAACTCATTGTTTCTTTCATATTCAATTTGCTTTGACAGAAATTCTTTACTTTTTTTGTCAATTAAGTTGCTAGAGAATAGATTGAATGCAGGAATAAAATAATTTTCAAGTTTTTCTGTCCTGAGGCACTGAAGAAAGTATGTTAGGCAGTTATCAAAGCAGAGCTCCAGGTCTTTAGGGTCCCACTGACTGTCTTGAGGGTTCTCGGTACATACGTGAAAGAAAGCAGTTTTCACATGATAAGAACAGAATTTATCCATATGTTTTTCACTTTTAAACTTTTCTTTCAGCCGTTCTAAAAGGTATTTCATCAGTTTTAAACAATCTTTCCTGTTGAATAAAAAAAGAGAACACTTATTTTTACTTAGTTACATTTAACAAAAGATTTTATGACTCTCATAGGAAAAACATAAACAATAAAGATACATAATAACATAAATATAGGCTGGGCAGAGTGACTCACGCCTGTGATCCCAGCACTTTGGAGGCCAAGGCAGGCAGATCACCTAAGGTCAGGAGTTTGAGACCAGCCTGACGGACATGGTGAAACTCTATCTCTACTAAAAATACAAAATTAGCCAGGTGCATGCCTGTAATCCCAGCTACTCAGGAGGCTGAGGCAGGAGAATTGCTTGAGGTCAGGAGGTAGAGGTTGCAGTGAGCCAAGATCATGCCATTGCACTCCAGCCTGGGCAACAAGAGCAAAACTCTGTCTCAGAAAAATAAAATAAAATAGAAACATAATTACAGTCACACTAAAATCTGATTATGTTTTCAAATATACGGTTTGAAGTTTCACAAATGTCAGGCCTCCATGTGCAAGCCCCGACCTGCAAAGTCTGAAGTTCTGTCTGCCTTGGCTAATCACCTCCCCCCTAACACCCCCAACCCCCCCACCCCAGTTTGCCATTATCCCTGATCGCCCAGCTGAGCTTCCCCTAGACGTTAAGCTTCTCACCCCACACTGCCATCTTAACTGTGATGATGATAACGTGAACACTCCTCCCCCAACCCCGCCATCTTAACTGTTGTTGCTCTGTAAATAATCCTCCGCCCAACCCTACTATGTTAACTACTCTTAACGCCTAATCCCACCTCCACTGTAACGAAATTTATGCTAGTGTATACTCCTTGCCCCTACCCCCACCACTGTAACTGATCTTACTCTGTAACACCCCTGCCCCCTGCCCAAAAGATTTGCCCCAACCTATAAAACCAACTCCTCCCACGGCCCTTGGCTAACGCCCTTTTCGGCCTCGGCCCACCTGTACCCAGGTGAATAAACAGCCATGTTGCTCACACAAAGCCTATTTGCGGGGGGAGGGGGGATCTCTTCATCCAAAGCAGGAGCTTTTACAAAAAACACATTTTTCGCGCTCTTTCTCATTCTTAAATATTTTATTCTTTCAATTTCTTCAACTCTATAAAGCTAACAGATATTTATGCTTTTTTTTTTTGAGATAGAGTCTCGCTCTGTCATCCAGTCTGGAGTGCAGTGGGACGATCTCGGCTCACTGCAACCTCCGCCTCTTGGGTTCAAGTGATTCTCCTGCCTCAGCCTCCTGAGTAGGTGGGACTACAGGCATATGCCACCATTCTTAGCTAATTTTTTCATATTTTTAGTAGAGATAGCGTTTCACCGTGTTCGCCAGGATGGTCTGGAGCTCCTGAGCCGCCCGCCTCAGCCTCCCAGAATGCTAGGATTACAGGCGTGACCCACTGTAGGTCAAGATGGCCAGGGGGAGACCTATGTTAATTCTATCTAAATAATTCTAAGCTTGCTTGGCTCAGAGTACACTTAAGTTCATACACCGAACTAAACTATATTATTGGTGCAGTTAATGAGAAATCAGGCAACAGGAGGCCTAAGGTAAAGACCATCCGAGAGTGCAGTAACACCGGGAAACACCTCGGGGTGGTTGCAGAGCAGGCAGTACTGCTCCGGTCCCACAAATGCCTTCTCAACATGGAGACTGCAGGAGGGCCTCGTAAAGAGGGCTTATGCAAAGATCTCTGAGAAGGGAGGTGACCTCTGCTCACAAGATCCAAGAGGGTCTTTGCAGATGGGAGCTGGCAAGGAGGAAAAAAGCCTTGCAGGGCAGAGATCATGGAAGGCCTCAGGCTCTGCCTAGGTTCTCGGAATATGAAGTGATTTTAATTGCTCTATGTCCTCAGTGCTCCAGAGATAAAAGCCCCTTGATGCATTGGGTGTGGTCAGACGAAGTGGCTCGTCATCTGCCCTACTTCTGATGCAGCCACACCCTGATAACAATCAGTGATAAACTCAGAGTACGAGTTCAGCATGTCTTAGAAGGATCTCAATTGCTGTTAAATGCTCAGAGCACTAGTTTAGCACGTCTTAGAAGGATCTCAGGTGCTCTCCCACCCGCTATCTTACCCACCCCTTCACCCTTCCCTTCCACACCCATAAGATCAATGAGACTGTGCACATAATAAAAGTGTATGGAGCCCAGAGCTCGGGGCCAATGCTGTCCCATGCTTGCGTTGGTCCCCTGACCCATGCTGTACGTTCTACTCTTGTATTTCTGTCTTTATCTCTTTTCCTCAATCCCTCGTCACCGCCGGGACTAAGGGCACTCACGTATAGGATTGGGGTTGGTACCCAACACCCACCATGCCCAGCTATTTATTTATTTATTTATTTTAAACAGGGTCTTGCTCTGTCACCCAGCCTGGGGTCCAGAGATGCAATCTCGGCTCACTGCAACCTCTGTCCTCCCCACATTCCCCTCAAGCAGTCCTCCCACCTCAGCCTCCTAAGTAGATATTTATACTATTCATCCAGTTATTCAGTACCTGCAAAAATCTTGTTTTAATCTTTATGACTATTTTACTTTATTGAACTGAAAATATTTACATTATTTTTCTTTTTCTTTTTTAAAATCCACTGATTGTATCACATAATTATTTATATTATTAGGGGTACCATAGATAATCTGCCATTTCATCTAGTTATTTAGCAGTTGACAAAATTTATTATGTTTGAAACTATTTAGCCTTATCGGCAATATTTCTTTTTTTTTTTTTATTGAGACGAAATCTTGCTCTGTCGCCCAGGCTGGAGTGCAGTGGCGTGATCTCGGTTTCACTGCAACCTCCACCTCCCAGGTTCAAGCAATTCCCTTGCTTCAGTCTCCCAAGTAGCTGAGATTACAAGCGCCCACCACCACTCTTGGCTAATTTTTGTATTTTTAGTGGAGACAGGGCTTCACCATATTGGCAAGGCTGGTCTCAAACTCCAGACTTCGGGTGATCAGCCCTCCTCAGCATCCCAAAGTGCTGGGATTACAGGCGTGAGCCACCGCGCCCAGCCAACAATATATTTTTCTTAATGCTTGCTTCAAAGCCTGCATATGGTCTTAAAGAACCTTTGTGCCTACATCTTGGGCATTTTTGTTTTGACTTTTTAACTTTTGTGATCTTTATACTGGCCAACTTTATTTATTTATTTATTTATTTATTTGAGATGGAGTCTTGCTCTGCTGCCCAGACTGGAGTGCAGTGGCATCAGCTCGCTGCAACCTCTATCTTCCAGGTTCAGGTGATTCTCTTGCCTCAGCCTCCCAAGGAGCTGTGATTACAGGCATGCCCCAGTGTGCCTGGCTAACTGTATTTTTAGTAGAGACGGGGTTTCGCCATGTTGGCCAGGCTGGTCTCAAACTCCTGACCTCAGGTGATCTACCTTCCTCAGCCTACCAAAGTGCTGAGACTACAGGCATAAGCCACCATGCCTGGACAATACTGGCCAACTTTAGAAACTGAAATTAACAATTCCTTTTCAATCTTAGCTTTTTATGGTGTGAAAAAAAATGGTAGGGTACAGTGTCTCATGCCTGTAATCCCAACACTTTGGGAGGCCAAGGCAAGAAGATTTATTGAACCCAGGAATTAAGAGACCAGCCTGCCTGGGCAACAAAAGGAGACCACCATCTCTACCAATAAAAAAAAATCTTTTTTGAGACAGGGTGTCACTATGTCACCCAGGTTGGAGTGCAGTGACACAATCATGGCTCACTGCAGCCTTGATTTCCTGGGCTCAAGCGATTCTCCCATTTCAGCCTTCCAAGAAGCTGGGACCACAGGCGCCAGTCACCATGCCTGGCTAATTTTTTTTTTTTCTGAGATGGAGTCTTGCCTCCTAACCCAAGCTGGAGTACAATGGTGCGATCTCAGCTCACTGCAACCTCCACCTCCTGGGTTCAAGCAATTCTTCTGCCTCAGCCTGCTGAGTAACTGGGATTACAGGCACACAACACCACACCCAGCTAATTTTTTGTATCTTTAGTAGAGATGGGGTTTCACCATGCTGGCCAGGCTGGTCTTGAACTTCTGACCTCATGATCCGCCCACCTCGGCCTCCCAAAGTGCTGGGATTACAGGCGTGAGCCACCGCACCAGGCCTGCCTGGCTAATTTTTAAATTGTTTTGTGGAGGCAGGAGCCTCACCATGTTGCTAGGCTGGGATTGCAGGTGTGAGCCAACGGGCCCTCTACAAAATTTTTAATTTAAATTAGCTGAGCATGGTGGCATACACCTGTAGTCTCATCTACTTGGGGGCTGAGGTAGGATGATTGCTTGAGCCCAGGAGATCGAGACCGTGGTGAACCGTGATTGGGTCACTGCACTCCTGTCTGGGTGACAGAGTGAAAGTCTGTAAACCCAGCACTTCGGGAGGCCGAGGGGGGCGGATCATGAAGTTAAGAGATGGAGATCACCCTGGCCAACATGGTGCAACCTATCTGTACTAAAATACAAAAATCAGCTGGGCTTGGTGGCATGCACCTGTACTCCCAGCTACTCAGGAGGCTGAGGCAGGAGAATCACTTAAACCCTGGAGGCAGAGGTTGCAGTGAGTCGAGATCGCCCCACTTAACTCCAGCCTGGCGACAGAGTGAGACTCTGTCTCAAAAATAAAAAAATCATTTACTCACTTAGTGTTGTTTTCAGTTTGGCCTGTCAACCCCTAGCCATCAACACAACCCAGCTATCCCAAAGCAAGCCCAGTATCCAATAAGGGTGATCCTTTGGCCTCCTCCAATTATATGACATTAATATTCATTACCTTAAAACAAGCAAAATACTATGACCCATTGAATTGTATGGCTAGAGTGCATACCCTCTCACTCTGTCCTACTGATACATCTATACAAAAACACATTCATCTGATCCAGGGTTCAGAACTACCACTCCCTGGCCTTGCCTTCTAACAACACCCTTTCCTTGGCCCTTTGGATCTAGCTTATCTGGTTTCATACTCACTCTGCCTAGGTCAACCCAATCCTGCCCTGATCCGCAGACCCAACCCAGCTCAGCTCTTCAGGTCTGAGGTATGGAGTCAACAAAGAATTAAGCATAGTAGAGGTAATCTGTCATTTAACAAAATAAGGCTATTACCTGCAACATTTCACTTCTTTCTTTTCACAGCATGTTTTAGATTTTCCATGATTGCTCAAAATTTCCTTTTCAATGTGAGAGAAGGATAGCCGCCATGTTTCTCCTTAATTTCAAAAAGAAAAACAGAAAAGCACTTTACCTAAACAATGTTTAAGTGGGGCTGAAAAAATTCTAGGAGTGAATCAAAGGAAGTGAACATATAAATAATTACGTATAAAAACAAGTACACAGACAAAAAATGAGCCTAACTGAAAAACAATGGAAGTCACAGATGCATGTAGTTAACAATAGTGAGATATATTATCATTTATATATTGCTAAATTCCCTTTGTTAAATATTTTGTTTCAATAATAATTTCGATCAATTTATTCACTTTTTCTGTACCATCCTTAAAGGTTTTAGTATTAATACAAAATGATTTGCCTGGGCTTGGTGGCTCACGCCTGTAATCCCAGCACTTTGGGAGGCCGAGGTGGGTGGGTCATGAGGTCAGGAGTTCGAGACCAGCCTGGCCAACATGGTAAAATCCCGTCTCTACTAAAAATACAAAAATGAACTAGGCATGGTGGCATGAGCCTTTAATCCCAGCTACTCTGGAGGCTAAGGCAGGAGACTCACTTGAACCTAGGAGGCGGAAGTTGCAGTGAGCCAAGATCGGGTGATAGCAACAAGAGCGAAACTTCATCTCTAAAAAAACAAACAAGCAAAAAGATGAAAGCAGAACATGCTAAATGACACTACTAGAATGCACTCTGAAAAATCCTCTTTGGAAACTCTCCCGGAAAAAATAACCTGTTCCTTCAATGAGTAAATTAAAAAGGAATAAAAAAGTAATGAATGAGGAAGTTATGAGCTAAAAGAGATTTAACAGATGTATCAGTCACAATGTATGAACCTTATTTGAATCCTGATCCAAACAGGCAAACTGAACCAAAAAAGTGTGACACAAGACAAGTGGAACTTTTAATACTGAATAGATGTTTGATATTAGGGAATTATTACTTTTTTTCTTTTTTTGAGATGAGGTCTCCCTCTATCACCCAGGCTGGAGTGTGTGAACAGAGCTCACGGAAACTTCGACTTCCTGGCCTCAAGCAATCTTCCCATGTCATCCTTTCCAATAGCTGGGACCAGAAGCACACACCACCATGGCTGGCTAATTTTTAAATTTTTTGTAGATATGGGGTCTCCCTACATTCCTCAGGGTGATCTTGAACTCTTGGACTCCAGCAATCCTCTAGCCTCCCAAAGTGTTGGAATTACAGGCATGAGCCACTGTGCCCAGGCAAGATAAGAAAATTATTTGCGTATGCATTTATTTATTTATTTTTGAGATGGAGTTTCTGTTGCCCAGACTAAAGTGCAGTGATGCCATCTTGGCTCACTGCAACCTCTGCCTCCTGGGTTCAAGCAATTCTCCTGCCCGCATGAGCCACCATGCCCGGCTTATTTTGTACTTTTAGTAGAGATGGGGTTTTGCCATGTTGGCCAGGCTGGTCTTGAACTCCTGACCTCTGCCAGTCCTGGCCTCCCAAAGTGCTGGGATTATAAGTGTGAGCCACTGCTCCCAGTCATTTATTATTTTTTTAAGACAATGTTTCACTTTGTCACCCGGGCTGGAGTGCAGTGACCTGATCTCGGCTCACTGCAGTCTCGACCTCCTAGGCTCAAGTGATTCTCCCACCTCAGCCCCTTAAATAGCTGAAACAACAGGTGCATATCACCATGCCCAGCTAATTTATTTTGTATTTTTCATAGAGACAAGGTTTGGCTACATGGCCCAGGCTGGAACTCCTGGGCTCAAGTGATCCACCTACCTCAGTCTCCCAAAATGCTAGTATTACAGGCATGAGCCATTACTCCCGGCCTAGTCTCCTTTGGTACTGGTTTAAGATTTTCATAACAAAAAGTTTTGACCAGGCGCAGTGGCTCATACCTGTAAGCCCATCACTTTGGGAGGCCGAGGCGAGCGGATTACCTGAGGTCAGGAGTTTAAGAGTAGCCTGGACAACATGGTGAAACCCCATCTCTTTTTTTTTTTTAAAGACAGGGTGTCACCATGTTGGCCAGAAAGGTCTCGAACTCCTGACCTCAGGTAATCCGCCCGTCTCTGCCTCCCAAAGTGCTGGGATTACAGGCGTGAGCCACCGCGCCAGGCATGGTGGTGGCCACCTGTAATCCCAGCTACTTATGAGGCTGAGACAGGAGAATTGCTCGAACCCAGGAGGCGGAGGTTGCAGTGAGCTTAGATTGCACCACTGCACTCCAGCCTGGATGACAGAGCAAGACTCCGTCTCAATAATAATTACAATAATAATAAATAAATAAATAGTTTTAAAATAGATCAATTGCCTGTGAATAAGTTAACAAAAGATATACAAAACCTCTGCAGCAAAATGCTAATGAGAGAAGCTGGGAAGTATTAGAGGAGATGTAAATAAGTGGATTGGGGGACTCAATATTGTTAACATCAACTCTTCTCCATTTTTTCTTTCTTTTTTTTTTTTAGAGACATTGTTCTGTTTCTCAGGCTAAAGTGCAGTGATAAGTTCATAGCTTACTGCAATCTCGAACTCCTGAATTTAAGTGATTCTCTTGCATAACTAAGACTACAAGTGCACGCCACCAGCCTAATTTTTAAAAAAGTTATTATAGAGATGGAGACTCACAACTCTCTATAAAAGCTTTTATAGAGAGCTTTTATTTTTATTTATTTATTTTTTTTTTGAGAAGGAGCCTTGCTGTTACCAGGCTGGAGTGCAGTGGAATGATCTCAATTCACTGCAACCTCTGCCTCCGAGGTTAAAGCAATTCTCCTGCCTCAGCCTCCCAAGTAGCTGGGACTACTGACAGGCACCACCATGCCCAGCTAATTCTTTTATTTTTAGTAGAGGTGGGGTTTCACCATGTTGGCCAGAATGGTCTCAATCTCTTGACCTTGTGATCTGCCTGCCTTGGCCCCCCAAAGCGCTGGGATTACAGGTGTGAGCCACCGGGCTCAGCGAGAGTTTTCACAGAGTGTTGTCCAGGATGGTCTTGAACTCCTTACCTCAAGCAATTCTCCTTCCTCAGCCTTCTGAAGTGCTGGAATGACAGGCATAAGCCACCATTCTTGGCCCTAAATTTATCTATAGATTCAACATTATCTCAATGAAAATTCCAAAAAGTATTTTGTGGAATCTGACAAGCTGATTTCAAAGTTTATATGAGAATGCAAAGGGTCAGACTCTCGAAAACACCCTTAGAGAAGAACAAAGTGGTAGAACTTGCCCTAAAAGGTATCAAGACTAATTTTAAAGCTACATTATGTACAACAACATGGTACAAAGATAGACAAAGATTTTAATGGGACAGAATAAAGAGTGTAGGAATAACTACAAAATACAGTTGACCCTTTGTATTCAAGGGTTTCATATCTGAGAATTCAACCAACCATGGATTGAAACCCACAGATATGGAGGGCCAACTATACTACATCATTTTATGTAAGGGATTTGAGCATCTGTGGACTTTGGTGTCTGCAGGGTACCCTGGAGACAATCCTGAGGGTCAACTGTATATGAGACTGTAGGCTGGGCGCGATGGCTCACGCCTGTAATCCTAGCACTTTGGGAGGCCGAGGTGGGTGGATCACCTGAGGTCAGGAGTTCAAGACCAGCCTGACCATCATGGTTAAACCCCATTTAAAAAAAAAAAAAAAAAAAAAAAAAAAGAAAGGTGGCATGTACCCTTTGAGGGAATATATTGTCTTCCCGGGTCCACAAGGGGGCGTAGTTTCAAGGGCAAGAATCTTCCCAGGGACATGCCCCGCCCCCCAACCCATCTGGGGATTAGAGATCTTTGTTTAAATTTTCAATCCTGCGGGAAGAATCAAAGATCAATCACTCCAGCGGAAGTTTAAAGGAACTCTTTCATAGGTCGAAGGGCTTGGAGAGGGAGGGAATTCCTCCCAGGTTAAAAGTCCCTGTCCCTCACATCCGGGCGGGCGGATTCCATATTTGGGTCCCCTTCCACAATCTTCGTGGAAGCTTTCTCTTTCTCATCTTTTTCTCTTTTTCTATTGCTCTGCCTAAATAAATCACTTTCTGCAAAAACTCTGGTGTCCGATATTTACTTGCAAGCCCACAGCGCCCCGCGTGGTCCCCTCTCCCATTCTTGGGTGAGAGACCAAAAGCCTAGAGCCCACTGGGGAGTGAGCTAAACCTCCCCTGCACCCCAGGTCCCGGAACCCGGCAAACACCCTTGATAAAATGTGATAAGGGCGGCACTTTGCTTCTGTGACCTTCCTCCCCCAAACCAGTAACTCTGGTCTATTCATAAGAAACATATTAAATCTCAAGTAAAAGACATTCTGCAAATTACCTAACTAGTACTCCTCAAAAGTGTTAAAACTGAAAAAATGTCACAGTCAAGAGCAGCTTAAGGAGACATAACAACTAAATGCAATATGGTGTCCTAAATGGGATCTTGGAACAGTAAAAGGACATTAAGAAAAACTAAGGAAATCTGAATAAAGTATAGACTTTTTTTTTTTTTTTTTTTGAGATGGAAACGCATTCTGTCACCTAGGCTGGAGTGCAGTGGCATTATCTTGGCTTACTGCAACCTCTGCCCCCGGAGTTCAAGCGATTCTCCTGTCTCAGCCTCCCGTGTAGCTGGGACTACAGGTGCACACCACCATGCCTGGCTAATTTTTGTACTTTTTTAGCAGAGATGGGGTTTCTCCATGTTGGCCAGGGTGGTCTCGAACTTCTGACTTCAGGTGATCTGCCCACCTCAGCCTCCCAAAGTGCTAGGATTACAGGCATGACCCACGGTGCCCAGCCAATAAAGTACAGACTTTAGCTAACAATAATGTAGCAATATTGGTTTATCAACTGTATAAATGTACTATATTACTATGAGATATTAATAATAGGGAAATGGGGGTGCTGCAGTGGCATGTGTCTGTAGTCCTAGTTACTCGATAGGCTGAGGCGGGAGGATCATTGAGCTTGGTTCCAGACCAGCATGAGCAACATAGTGAAACTCTGTCCCACTACCTCCCACACAAAAAAACCCAGGGAAATGGTTTTTTTTTCCCATTATATGGGAACTCTCTGTACTATCTTCATGATTTTTCTGTCAATATAAAACTATGCTAAAACAAAAAGTTTATTTTTAAATAAACTACATTGAGATATCATTTCTCACTTTTTAAACTACTGGAAATAATTTCAGTTGGCAAAAAGTTTAACCAGTCAGTGAGGGTGTAACAGGCATTCTGATACATTGCTGTGGAAATGTAAATTGGAATGATGCCTGTGGAGGAGATCTGGGAAATACCTAGCAACATTACATAAAGATTTGCTGTTTGACCGCTGTAAAAATAGACTTTAAAAAGGAATGGGTTCCCTGGTAAGCAGGCTCGGATGGAGAAAAAAGAAAAAAAAAATAAAAGGAATGGGTGTTTTCTCTACATAGAGGTATGGAGTGAGATCCAAGATATCTTGTTAAAATGAAAAAAAAAGTGTTATATCTGAGAGCAGGGCTTCTAAAAAGTAAAAAATAAACAAAATTAATAAAATTAAAAAGAAAAAGGTATAGACTGGGTGTGATGGCTCATTCCTGTAATCCCAGCACTTTGGGATTGCTTAGGTCAGGAGTTTGAGACCAGCCTGGGCAAGATAGCTAGACCCTGTGTCTACTTAAAAAAAAAAAAGTATACCTTTTATTTTAAAAACAGGGTGAGCATACAAATATATTTTTTATATAAATTAGCACAGTATCTAATATTTATATGTTTAATCTATCTTTTTCAAAATAATACCAGTATTATTACCAATAATATACTTATAAAAAACAGATTTTTTTTGCACTTTCTGTTCTTAAAAGGATAGTCAAAATACCAAGTTTTAAGCCCATTTGAAAAAAATGTCCAGCCGGGCACTGTGTCGTGCACCCTAATTTCAGCTACTTGGGAGGCGAGAGGCTGAGATGAGAGGATCACTTAAAACCGGGAGTTTGACTCCAAGAAGAACAACCCTAACTCCTGGGCTCAGTGATCCTCCTACCTCAGGCTCCAGAAGGCTGAGGGAACTAGGACTATAAGCACATGCCACTGCACCCCCATTTCCCTATTATTAACATCTCATATTCAGAAAATACATTGGTACAATTAATAAACCAGCACTGATACATTATTGCTAACTCGTATATATCCAGATTTCCTTAGTTTTTACATGATCTTTTTTACCTTAAAAAATTAAATATTATATACTATATCATATTTATATGCCACCATCTTTTTTTTTTTTTGAGATAGTGTCTCACTCTGTTGCCCAGGCTAAAGTGCAGTGGTGCGATCTCAGCTCACTGCAACCTCCACCTCCCGTGTTCAAGCAATTCTTCCACCTCAGCCTCCAGAGTAGCTGGGACTACAGGCATGCACCACCACACTCAGCCAATTTTTGTATTTTTTTTAGTGGAGATGGCGTTTCACCATATTGGCCAACCTGGTCTGGGACTCCTGATCTTGTGATCCACCCGCCTCGGCCTCCCGAAGTGCTGGGATTACAGGTGTGAGCCACTGCCAGCTGCCACCACCTTTTAAAAATAAAAGGCACACTTTTGTTTTGTTTTTTGAGACAGGGTCTCACTCTGTTGCCCAGGCCTGGAGTGCAGTGGCACCATCTTGGCTCACTGCAGCCTCAAACTTCCGGCTCAAGTGATCCTCCCACCTCAGCCTCTTGAATAGTTGAGATACAGGCATGTACTACCATGCCTGGCTAATTTTTGTAGTTTTAGTAGAGATGGGGTTTTACCACGTTGCCCAGGCTGGTCCCAAACTCCTGAGCTCAAGTGATCTACCTGCTTCAGCCTCCCAAAATGTTGGGATTATAGGTTTGAGCCATTACATCAGTGAGAGACAGAATATAACTATTTACCTATATTTTTAAAACATGGAAGGGCGAGCATGGTGGCTCACGCCTGTAATCCCAGCACTTTGGGAAGCCAAAATGGATGAATCACCTGAGGTCAGAAGTTTGAGACCAGCTTGGCCAACATGGTAAAACCCTGTCTTTACTGAAAATACAAAAATTAGCCAGGCATGGTGGCGTGTACCTGTAATCCCATCTACTCCAGGAAGCTAAGGCAGAATGACATAAACCTGGGAAGCCGAGGCTGCAGTGAGCCAAGATTGCCCCACTGCACTCCAGCCTGGCTGACAGAGCAAAACTCCGTCTCAAAAAAATAAATAAATAAAATAAAAGGCCGGGCGTGGTGGCTCACGCCTATAATCCAAGCACTTTGGAGGCCAAGGCGGGTGGATCACCTGAGGTCGGGAGTTCAAGACCAGCCTGACCAACATGGTGAAACCCCGTCTTTATAATAAAAAAAAATAAAAATAAAAAAATAAAAAAAAAATAAAAAAAAAAAAAAAATAAAACATGGAAAGGTAAACTAAAAACAATTAAAAGGGTTTCACTCAGAGAAAGAGAAAAGCATGGAGAGGACATGAACAGAAGATGTTTCTCTAACTGTACCTTTTTCCAAAGCTTTGACTTTGGAACCATGTAAATGCTTTATAAATTTATGAAACAAATTAAATCAAACTTTAAAAACCAGTATATAAAAACAGATAACATAATGAAACAAGTTAATTTACCCATGTTTAGTTAAACTGTCCAGAGACTTTTTTTGGAGGGGGGAAGAGGAGTACAGAGCACATCTTGCTATGTTATCCTGGATGGAGTCTAGTGGCACAATCATGGCTCACTACAGCCCTGAACTCTTCGGCTCAAGCAATCCCCCCGAGCAGCTGAGACTACAGGCACGGGACACTGCACCTGGCTGAACATTTTTTCAAGTGGGTTAAAAACCTCATATTTTGACTGTCCTTTTATCTTAAGAACAAAAAAACTGCAAGTAAATCATAAACTGTTTTTTTATAAATTATATTCTTGGTATAAAACTGGTATTATTTGAAACAGGTAGATTTTTTTGTTTTTTTGTTTTCTTTGAGATGGAGTTTCACCCTTGTTGCCCAGGTTGGAGTGCAATAGCGTGATCTGGGCTCACTGCAACGTCCACCTCCCAGGTTCAAGCGATTCTCCGGCCTCAGCCTCCTGAGTAGCTGGGATTACAGGTGCCTGCCACCATGCTCGGTTAATTTTGTATTTTTAGTAGAGATGGGGTTTCTCCATGTTGGTCGGGCTGGTCTCAAACTCCCAACCTCAGGTGATCCGCCTACTTCTGCCTCCCAAAGTGCTGGGATTACAGGCTCACGTAAGACACCACACACAGCCGAACAGGTAGACCTTTAAAATTTGAAATTTTTAATAAAAAGTCAATAAAAACAAGGCTGGGCACGGTGGCTTATGCTGTAATCCCAGCACTTTGGGAGGCCGAGTCGGATGGATCACCTGAGGTCAGGAGTTCGAGACCAGCTTGGCCAATATGGTGAAACCCAGTCTCTACTAACAAGACAAAAAACTAGCCAGGCATGGTGACACGCACCTGTAGTCCCAGCTACTCAGGATGCTGAGGTGGGAGAATTGTTTGAATCCAGGAGGCAGAGGTTGCAGTGAGCCGAGATTGCACCATTACACTCCAGCCTGGGCAACAAAGCAAGACTGTCTCAAAAAATAAATGACAAATGAAAATAAATAAAAACAAAAACATAATATTTTTTAAAATATAGCTTGTGAGACCAGGGAATTACTAGTGGAATGCTTAGAAAAAGAAAAGATAAAGCAGATGTTATAAGTGTCTCCAACCTAGTACAAGTATTTTCACTGTTAAGTCCCTTTGTTCACTCAAATACACATACACTCACACACATACACAGAAGCAGGGTTTTGTCTAATTATACATAATCTGCCATGATGGGAGATGCAGAACAGCCAAGGGCAACAGAAAGCAGAGGTGAAGCTAAGTACCCAGAACCAGACTTCACTTTCTTTCATTTTAATGGAAGGATGCAAAGAACTTCCCAACCACATAGGCCACAGGGCCACCAAAGGACTCTTTTTCATCTCTAAGCTGATTTGTCTTCCAGTATCCCCCAGGACAGGACAGGCCAGAAAGGGATGGTATGGGATCCTGCTGCGATTTGTATATTACTTACAGTGAAGGTTTCTTGGGACAGCTATTCTAAAACTTGTTCAGGTTACAGAACAACCTCTTTGCAGAAAGCTATAATCGTTTTGTAAAAACATGAACAATGATATATGTAAGTCCCCTTCATAAACTATTTTTCTTACAGAAAAATTCCTATATGTATGCAATATATAAAGTTATGATACGTGTCCACAAAAACACCAATTATCAAACTAAGCTTGATTGACTATTTCTGGGCTTTTTTCAGCAATACTCATTTATGGTTCATTTGTTTTGTGATCCCCTTCAGTTTCCCTGGAATCCAATAGTAGTCTGTGCCAAAAAGTCCTATAGAAACCCATGGGAGAAAATGAAAATAATCACCTTCTTTTTTTTTTTTTTGGACTAAATCACAAAGAAAAAGCTATTTCCCAAGAGTTTCACACCAGCCTGGCCAACGTGGTGAAACCCCATCTCTACTAAAAACACAAAAAATTAGCCAGGCGTGGTGGCAGGCACCTGTAATCCCAGCTACTCGAGAGGCTGAGGCAGGAGAATAACTTGAACCTGAGAGGCAGAGGTTGCAGTGAGCTGAGATCCTACCATTGCCGTCCAGCCTGGGCAACAAGAGTGAAACTTTGTCTCAAAAAAAAAAAAAAAAAAAAAGCTACTTCCTTCTATCTTCAAAATTATCACTATTATTCAGTTTTAGCTGTAGACCAACTCAGTCTGGTTGTTGGAAGTTAAGTGTTACTCAAGAGCACAGACTGAAAACCCATCCTGATCTGTAAGGCTAAGACACGCAGGTAAACAGGCAAACCTAACCACGGTGCCCAAACACAGCTGAGGCTGGAAAGGTCTCCTGGCTGCATGGGAGAAGTGGAATGGGAAGATGAAGGAAAGAGAGAACCAGGGCTGAGAATGAGAGTCTAGACTCTAATGATAATATTGGCATGTAATAATGTATAAGTGCCAAAACACAACTGGCCACAGAACTGCATGCACATTTTATCTTTGCAGAATCTTTCAAGTAGCTTTGGTTAACAGAGTGTACAGATGAGCAAATGGGTTTAGAAAGCATCATAACTAGCTCAAGTTCACACAGCTAGTAGAAGGAGCCTGAGGATTCAGAACCAGGGCAGTCTGACTCCAAGGCCATTACTGCTTTTCTTTACTAAAAAAAAAAAAGATCAAATTCAAATATGGATTGCTAGACATTTTAAAGCTGAGTATTTGATATTAATACTACAACTGTGTCCTTTTCAATTCGGTCTGTCACCAAGGTCCCATCTTGTAACCTATTTTGCCTGATGGCTCTTGAAATGACAACAGCATTGGCTGGCTGTTGACCTTACACTGCCTGAGCATGTAACATGAACAACTCTTTGATGTCTTCTTTAAGTTAACATTAATATTTAAAATACCTTGGAAACTATTTCCTTCCTTTGCATGCTTGGGTACAAGGTAAAATGGCTTTCGTCTTAATTCTGTCCTAACTTTTGCTGAAAGCCAGTTTTTGATAGGCAGGCCTTCCTGGGTGCTAGCAGGCCAGCTACTTTTTGATTCCAAAGCCAGGATTATATCCACATATATTTCTTTTCTAATAAGAAGTGTTACAGCAGGGCTCCCTCTTCTTTTCTTCTCCATGATGACATCTGTATCTGCTGGAACATATAAAAGAGAAGAAAGTATTTATTAATCCAATTTTCTCTGGAAATACAGGGGAAATAATGTAGCTATAATTGAAGATCTCTGGTGTGCTAAGTATAAAGTAATCAATAGTGGTAAAACAGAAACTGGCTCTAAAAGGCAAAGTGATTTACTAATTTAACCAATATTGGCCAGGTGTGATGGCTCACGCCTGTAATCCCAGCACTTTGGGAGGCCAAGGCGAGTGGTTAACTTGAGGACAGGAGTTCGAGACCAGCCTGGCCAACATGGTGAAACCCCATCTCTACTAAAAACACAGAAATTAGCTGGGCATGGTGGTGAATGCCTGTAATCCCAGCTACTTGGGAGGATGAGCCATGAGAATTGCTTGAACCCAGGAGGTGGAGGTTGCAGTGAGCCAAGATCACATCACTGTGCTCCAGACTGGGCGACAAAGTAAGACTCTCCCTAAAAAAACAAAAAACAAAACAGTATTTCTTGACAGCTCCCATGGGAGGCATTGTCAGACTGTGTGTGGCATATATGATGAGGGGGGTCTCTGTAGATTTTGAAGTTTAAGGGTACTATGATTAAATTTTCATTACAAATTATAGATGGCAGTGTGGAGGGAAGCCTAGAGAAAGGCCAAGTGGGCAGGAGAGAAGAGACAGGCAGCAAAAAGACCACAGCAACAGGCCAGCACAGAGGCTGGGAGCATCAAAACACAGGGGGAAGAAATGAGCACAACTAAAGAGGCTCAAATCAATATAACTGGTCATGGGTTGAGTCCACGATGTGAGGAGGAAAGTAAGAGCCTTGGGATGCCATCCCAGGATCTTGGCCTAGGAAATGGCTGATGTTGGTTCCATTCCCCAAAACAGCATAAGCAGGAAGAAGAAAGATTGGGCCAAGCTGAACTTCATGGGATACAATGAGGTCTAGGTGCCTATGGGACACTCAAGTGGAGATGGCTACTGAGTAGGTGGCCATGGTCAGGAATTCAGACGGTTTTGGGAGTTGGGGGTGTATGAGCAGTAAAGATCACTACTCTCAGATAAGACTTCCAAAGTGAGGAAGTAGAGCACAGCAGAGAAATTGCTAGAAAATCTGCAAACCTGGCCACCTTTCCTGTTACCACTGAGGAAGTAAGTGTCCATCTACCTTTCTTTTTTTGAGACGAAGTCTCGCTCTGTCGCCCAGGCTGGATGGAGTGCAATGGCGTGATCTCAGCTCACTGCAACTTCCACCTCCCAGGTTCAAGACTTGATTCTCCTGTCTCAGCCTCTTGAGTAGATGGGATTACAGGCCTCCGCTACCTTGCCTGGCTAATTTTTCTATTTTTAGTAGAGACAGAGTTTCACTATGTTGGCCAGGGTGGTCTTGAACTCGTGAGCTCAAATGATCTGCCTGCCTTGGCCTCCCAAAGTGCTGGGATTACAGGCGTGAGCCACTGCGCGGGGCCTTCTATTTACCTTCCAAAGGCCACCTCTGCATGTGGTCTCTGAACCCCTTCCTTCTCAACTTCTCAAGTACCTTGCTCTTTAACTATTCCCTCTCCGGCATCAGCCATCTCTCCCTCCCTGCTGGATCATTCTGAAATTCATACAAAGGGTTACAGTGTATACCTCTCCTTTTACCCCACATCTGCCTCCTTTCCACACTCACCCATCTTTCTGCTCCCTTCCATCCCAAACTTTTTTTTCTTTTTTTGAGACAGGGTCCCACTCTGTCACCCAGGCTGGAGTGCAGTAGCATGCACATGGCTCACTGCAGCCTCAACCTCCTAGGCTCAAGCGATCCTCTTGCTTCAGCATTGTATGTAGCCGGGAACACAGGCGCTTGCCGCCATCTCTGGCTCATTTTAAAAATATTTTTGTAGAGATGGACTTTCACTTTGTTGGCCAGGCTGGTATTGAACTCCTGTGCTTAAGCGATTCTTCTGCCTCAGCCTCCCAAAGTGCTGAGACACCACACTCAGCCCAGACAGAACTTTCTAGAGCAGCCTACATATGCTGTCTCCACTGCAACAAAACACTCGTATTCTCCTTTTGCTCATTCTCTGCTTCCCAGACTCTAACGGAATTCTCTTCTTATCACTCTACTTAACATTGCAATTTCCCCCCACCTCCATCTCCCAAATTCCTGATCCCTCTCTTTGCTATACTTTTTCACAACAGCACTTATTACTATCTACTACACAAGATAATTGGCCAGGCACTGTGGCTCATGCCTGTAATCCCAGCACTTTGGGAGGACGAGGTGGGTGGATCACTTGAGGCCAGGAGTTCTGAGACCAGTTTGGCCAACATAGTGAAACCCCGTCTCTCTCTCTCTCTTTTTTCTTTTAAACAAAGATAATCATAGTTTCCATTTGTTATTAATTGTATGTCTGTGGTTGCAAAATTACAAAGTACAGAAGGGTAGAGGTCTTCATCTATTTGTTCACTAATTAATCCTAAATAACCAGAACACCTGCACATTAGATAATCAATATTTATTAAATTGATGGATAAATGAATCTACACTCTCTGCCTAGGTATTTCATCTATTCCCAATGCCACCTATATGATGACGACTCTCAAATGTTACTTGCAGCCCAAATGTACCCTTTGTACTCCAAACCTATATTCAGCCACATAACACATCCACTTTGATGTACCACAGGAATCTATAAACAAACATATCCAAAGCCAACAACATAACTTAATTCACATCCCAAAATATGTTGTTCCTCACTTCTTCCCATCTCAGAGAATGGCACAATCAATCCAACCAGACGCACTGTGCCAATCCACCCAGACGCACTATCAGGAAACCTGGAAACCATCTTAATTTAATCCTCTCTCTTACCCCCTACGCTTAATCCAGATGCAAGTGCTGCTACAGCTTGGACATGTCTGCTGCTCCAATCCCAGCACCCTATTCCCACCCCATCTAAGCTGCCACCATCTTTTAGCTGAACTATTACATCATTTTTCTTTCTAATTTTCCTATTTGCCTTCTTGTAAGATCTATCCTTAAAAGCCAGAGTAAATATTTAAAAATTCAAAGCCAAGCACTATTCTCTGATGAAAACCTGCCTTCTCAATGACCAGATAATAAAATCTGGCCAGACACAGTGGCTCCTGCCTGTAATCCCAGCACACTGGGAAGCCGAGGTGGGTGTATCACGAGGTCAGAAGTTCAAGATCAGCCTGGCCTACATGGTGAAACTCCATTTCTACTAAAAATACAAAAATTAGCCAGGTGTGGTACTGGGCACCTGTAATCCCAGCTACTCGGGAGGCTAAGGCAGGAGAATCCCTTGAATCCGGGAGGTGGAGGTTGCAGTGAGCTGAGATCATGCCACTACACTCCAGCCTGGGCATCAGAGCAAGACTGTCTCAAAAATCAAATCAAATCAAATCTAAACTCCTTTTCAGGGTCTACAAGTCAGTACAGAATCTGGTCCCTGACTGCCTCTTCATCTTCATTTCATGTCACTTCACCTTTTCTGCAGAAGTCTCTTTTTGTTCCTAGATCTTGCCAAGCTCCTTTTCCTGCCTCAGGGCTTGGCTCCACTACCCCATTCTACCCTAATTGCTATCACTTTTCCCAGTTTATTCCCTTCAGAGCACTCACTGCAATTTGTGTTGTATATTATTACACTATTAGAGTACGAGCTTTAAAGAGGATCCCATCAATTTTATGCAGGCACGTATACCCAGTGGCACAAACAGCAGACTAAGTGAAAAGCAGAGTGTTGTTTCTAGACCGAGAGAACAGTCATACCTACTAAGTCCAATGCACACTCCTCTCCTGATATTTCTTGGCTTCTCTACTGCAGTTTTTGTTTGTTTGTTTGTTTGTTTTTACTTCAGAGAGGTCAAGAAACATCAGGAGAGGAATGTACATTGGCAATTAGTAGGTATGATTAAACCTTTAAGAGTCAAAAGGCAGGCCGGGCACAGTGGCTCACACCTGTAATCCCAGTACTTTGGAAGGTTGAGCCAGGCAGATCACCTGAGGTGAAGAGTTTAAGACCAGCCTGGCCAACATGGTGAAACTCTATCTCTACTGAAAATACAAAATAGCTAAGCACGGTGGCACATGCCAGTAATCCCAGCAAATCTGGAGGCTGAGGCAGAAGAATTGCTTGAACCTGGGAGGCAGAGGATGCAGTGAGATGAGACCGAGCCATTGCACTGCAGCCTGGGTAATAAGAGTGAAACTCCATTTCACAAAAAAAAAAAAAGAATGAAAACGCAAAAATCTTACCTTGCATGTTTTTAATTTCTTCCTTAATGATTTTCCTAAACTTTGACAGCATCTTAGAAGCTGATAATATTTCATCTTCTAAAAATTGTCTCAGAGGATTTTCTTTCGGATTTCTTTTGAATTTCACAAAGTAATATGCACCAGTGTTGGAATACTCTTCTAGTTGAATTCTGGGGAGTTCCAGTTTAAACATGACATCAAATTCATTAGGTGCAGAAATCTAAGAAACAGTAAAGAAATAGCACTGAAATGTTTGCTTATGAATATTTTCCAAGTGACTGGAACTTTTTTGTTTGTTTTTTTTTTTGGACTTTTTTGTTTGTTTAAAGGGATTTTTCTATTTTTTTATTTATTTTAAGATAGAGTTTTACTCTTGTTGCCCAGGCTGGAGTGCAACGGCACAATCTTGGCTCACCGCAACCTCCACTTCCTGGGTTCAAAGGATTCTCCTGCCTCAGCCTCCTGAGTAGCTGGGATTACAGGCAAGTGCCACCATGCCTGGCCAATTTTTTTGTATTTTTAGTAGAGATGGGGTTTCTCCATGTTAGTCAGGCTGGTCTCAAACTCTCAACCTCAGGTGATCCACCTGCCTCAGCTTCCCAAAGTGCTGGGCTTACAGGCGTGAGCCACCTTCCTGGCCTTTTTTTTCAATTTTCACTTAAAACTTTACTTTAAAAAGCAAGATTCATAATGTCAATATATACACTCTCTGGGGGTGGGACTACTGGAGCTGGCAGGAGGTGGAAGAGTATTACTGGTTTCATTTTTTAGGTTCTACACTCAATATTTTTACAATGACCAAGCATTATTTTTATAACTAAAAATGATTTTAGGCCAGGTGAAGTGGCTCACACCTATAATTAATTTTTGTGTATGTCATGTGCTAGGGAATCAAGGTTCATGTTTTTCCTATATAGATATCCAATTGACTCAGCATCATTCATTGAAAAAAAATCATCCCTTCTTCCACGAATTACACTGCTGCATATTTTGCATACTATATTAAATTATATATGCAGGATTCTTTCTGAACTTTCTATTCAAACGGCCTATTTTTCTATCACTGCATCAATAACACCTGCTTAATTAGGCTAGCTTTATGATATGTCTTGCTTTTTGGTAGAGTAAATCTTCCAACATTTTTTCCTTTACAATTTCCTTGCCTATTTTAGGTCCATTGCACTTCCATATAAATCTTTTAATCAGGCCAGGAGCAATGGCTCACACCTGTAATCCCAGCACTTTTGGAGGCTGAGGTGGGCAGATCACCTGAGGTTAGGAGTTCGATACCAGCCTGGCCAAAATGATGAAACTCTGTCTCCACTAAAAATACAAAAATTAGCCAGGTGTGGTGGCAGGCGCCTGTAATTCCAGCCAGTCAGGAGGCTGAGGCAGGAGAATCGCTTGAACCCGGGAGATGGAAGTTGCAGTGAGCTGAGATCATGCCACTTCACTCCAGCCTGGACAAGTCTAAAACTCTGTCTCAAAAAAAAAACCTTTTAATCAGTTTGTCAGTTTAATTAAAAAAAAAACTGATGGGATTTAGACTGAGATCATATTAAATCTAGATCAATTTGAGAAAGAATGCATGACATAGGTGTCAACTACTTAATTCCTCTTCAAATTTACTCAGTTATGTTTTTAAGTTTTGAATATCTTTAGTGAGATTTATTCCTGAATATTTGATTTTTAAATTGTTTTTCAAGTTTTCAATTTTTTTTTCTGAGACAGAGTTTCACTCTTGTCACTGAGGCTGGAGTGCGATGGAGCAATCTCAGCTCACTGCAACCTCTGCCTCCTGGATTCAAGTAAAGCTCCTGCCTCAGCCTCTCGAGTAGCTGGGATTACAGGTGTGCACTACCACCCCCAGCTAATTTCTGTATGTTTAGTAGAGACAGGGTTTCACAATGTTGGCCAGGCTGGTCTCAAACTCCTGACCTCAAGTGATCTGCCCGCCTCGGCCTCCCAAAGTTCGGGGATTACAGGTGTGAGCCACTGTGCCCGGCCAAAGTTTTCAATTTTTATTTTTTTAGAGATGGGGTCTCCAGGTTGGAGTACAGTGGCTATTCACAGACAGATCATAGTACACTGCAGCCTCAAACTCCTGGTCTGAAGTGATCCTCACACCTCAGCCTCCCAAATAGCTGGGACTATCAGAATGCAACAATGTACCTGGCTTTTATATTTTTACTAATATCAAATTATTAATTTACTAATTATTTCTAGAAGTTTATATATAAAACCAATCAAGTCATCTACACATTAACAATTTTATCACTCTTTTTCTCACCTTATGGCTTTTATTTTCCTTTCCTAGCTGCATCAGCTGTGTGTTTTCCTTTATGTTCTTTTTTTGTTCAACATTATTTATGTAATTCATTTTCACTGTTCATGTTGCTGTAGTTTGTTCTTTTTCTTTATCCGTTAATATACCATTACTTAAAACCACTGGCCAGTCGCAGTGGCTCACACCTGTAATCCCAGCACTTTGGGAGGCCGAGGCAGGTGGATCACCTGAGGTCGGGAGTTCGAGACCAGCCTGACAAACATGGAGAAATCCCATTTCTATTAAAAATACAAAGAATTAGCCAGGACTGGTGGCACATGCCCGTAATCCCAGCTACTCAGGAGACTGAGGCAGGAGAATCGCTTGAACCTGGGAGGCAGAGGTTGCAGTAAGCCGAGACTGGGCCATTGCACTCCAGCCTGGGTGACAAGAGAGTGAAACTCTGTCTCTACAATAAAATATATGATTGAGAAATGTGTCAATATGGAACCATGTAAATAAATTACTGAGGCCAGGCACAATGGCTCATGCCTGTAATCCCAGCACTTTGGGAGACTAAGGTCCGGCAGATCACAAGGTCAGGAGTTTGAGACCAGCCTGGCCAACATGATGAAACCCTATCTCTACTAAAAATACAAAAATTAGCTGGGTGTGGTAATGCATACCTGTAATCCCAGCTACTCGGGAGACTGAGGCAGGAGAATCACTTGAACCTGGGAGGCGGAGGTTGTAGTGAGCCGAGATCACGGCATTGAACTCCAGCCTGGGCAACAGAGCAAGACTCCATCTCAAGAAAAAAAAAAATTACTGAGAAGTATATTTTGTCTATCTTTTGACTCATTAAAAAAGAGCTTGGGGCCGGGGGCGGTGGCTCATGCACTTTGGGAGGCCAAGGTGGGTGGATCACCTGAGGTCAGAAGTTCGAGACCAGCCTTGCCAACCTGGTGAAACTCCATCTCTTTTTATAAAAAATTAAAAATTTAAAAAATATTTTTATTAAAAAAAAAAAGAGCCTGGAATCCAATTTTGAAATGCAAATGTAAGCACAACAGATCTAAGTGTATGTGTAAAAGAACAAAATACATCAAAATGATAACAGTAAATAAAACAGAAGCAATATTTTCTTCTATAGGCTTTTCTTACTTTACTAGGGACATCAATATGGGAGAAGAGGCCAGGCATGGTGGCTCACAGCTATAATCCCAGCACTTTGAGAGGCCAAGGTGAGCAGATCACCTGAGGTCAGGAGTTCGTGACCACCCTGGCCAACATGGTGAAACCCCATCCCTACTAAAAATACAAAAATTAACTGGGCATGGTGGCGGCTGCCTGTAATCCCAGCTACTTGGGAGGCTGAGGCAGGAGAATGGCTTAAACCTGGGAAGCAGAGGTTGCAGTGAGCCCAGATCTTGCTACTACACTTCAGCCTGGGCGACAGAGTGTTGTAGTGAACCAAGCATAGAAAGTTAACACCAAGACAAAAGTAGGCCAAATTGCAGGGTCTTTATTGCCGGCGACCACGGAGGACTCACGTCTCTCCAACCCGTGGCCCCGGAGGAAGGGTGTCAATATCTTTTATACCTTCCTCCCGGGTAAGGGTATGTGGCGGGGGTGGGGGTGAGGAGCTTCAGACATTTCGAGGGCTAGTGAATTCTGTAAATCACTTTCTGGGCGGAGATGAGGGTGAGGGGCAGGGTTGAGGGTGAAGGGATTCAAACGTTTAGGGGATTCCGTAAATCATCTCCTGGGCAGAGAGGAGGGTGCGGGTCTCCAGACATTCCAAGGGCTAGACGACACATTGTGGATATATTGTCACTTCGACTGTTACTTAAATGGCTTACAGAAGTCAAGATAAGTCTTAGTTTGCAAATCATCTGGGTTGTAGTAGAAATAACAGATCTTAGTTATTTATTACAGGGTGCAGCGGCCATGATGGAATTAGCTTGGGCTGTTTATTCTAGTCACTACCTGTAAGTAAAGGCTAGTAATTTTGACATTTACTGATAAGCAAGGTATGCAGCCTTACTTAGTTTGCAGAGCAAGGCTGGCAGTTTTATTTACAGAAGCCAAGGCCAGCAGTTATTGTGAGGAGAATGGGGCAGCCGTTACAACTTATTTTAAAACACAACTTTGTCTTGTGTTGTTCAGGTTCTAACTTTAGGCCAGCTATAGCACAAGAGTAGGACTCCATCTCAAAAAAATATAAAATGAAATAAAAGTAAAGCAAAATAAAATATGGGACAAGAGAGAATATGGGAGAGGCTGAGGAAAGGGGTAAGGAGGAGGGGAGCTGATGAGCTGCACAAGCCTGCTGGTGGATGAACACTGGGTCTGCTCTACAATGAACACATATATCTCATTCATTCATTCACTCAGACAGCATTCCAGGCTGGAGTGCAATGATATGAGCAGGGCTCACTGCAGCCTTGACCTCCTGAGATCAAACAACACTTCCATTTCAGCCTCCCAGGTAGCTGGGACTACATGCGTGTGCCACCACACCCAGCTAATTTTTAACTTATTTTTGGTAGAGATGGGGTCTCACTATATTGCCCAGGCTAGACTCAAATTCCTCCCGCCTCAGACTCTGATGGTGCTAGGATCACAAGCACGAGCCACTGTACATGGCCCACATATATCTCATAATGAGTAATAGAAAATGTTTCAGGCCAGGCACGGTGGCTCACACCTGTAATCCCAGCACTTTGGGAGGCCGATGCAGGTGGATCACTTGAGGTCAGGAGTTCAAGACTAGCCTGGCCAACATGTTGAAACCTTGTTTCTACTAAAAAAAAAAAAAAAAAAAAAAAAAAAAACTTAGCCAGGTGTGGTGGCACGTGCCCATAGTCCCAGAACTCATGGCGCTGAGCCAAGAGACTCACTTGAACCCGGGATGTGGAGGTTCCAGTGAGACAAGATTACATCACTGCACTCTACCCTGGGTGACAGAGCAAGACTTCATCTCAAAAAAAGTTTTAGATAAAACAAATTTCACTGAATTTCTTTTTATTGACATAATTTTTAAAAACAAAGTGGTACTGAAAGGAGGCTGTTTTCTGAATGTCTCGTTCTCTAATTCCAACCAGCAAAGTTCTTTTTATTATTATTTTTTTAACCAGAACAACAAACAAGTTTATTTCAGATGTAACAGCAATGTTAAAATTGACAAGTTTAATTCTTTTTTTTTTTGACAGAAGTAAAAATATTTATCTTATCTTAAAAATCTGGTCCCAGAAAAAGGCCAACACTTTTTTCAGTTCATGGTCTTGACCCTTCAAAAAAAAATCTTCCAACTGAGAGGTAAGTTGATAAAAAAGGAATTTCAGAGGTACATTCAGATTTCTTACAAGCCAGTAATCCAAGCAACCCTGGACTTCTAGTTTACTGAGCTCCTTCTGCTAGTCATTCACAGTTCCTGAAGGAGAAAAGAAAGAAGTTGTTTGCAGATAAGGCACGTTAGAAACCACCAGAGAAAAACCCAAGTCTGCCAGGCGCTGCATTGTGAATCGGTGAGTCCAGAGGGCCACCAGTTGACAGGAGTCCTGGCTCCCATAGCTCCATGCCGACAGCTGCCGCCTTCCTGCCCCAACACTGTTCCATCCGGCTTCCAGTACCCGCCTTGGCTCTGTGTTGCCTGACTGGCCTAGAATACATGGAAACCAGACAACTGGCCAGAGATGAACACTGCTGCCTGAAGACAGGGAGGAATGCCTTCAGAGACACCGCTGGGGCACACTAAGGGAGCAGTTCTTTTTGCAAAGATGAGTTAGTGCGGATCAGCACATTAGCAAAGCAAAACATTTAAACATTTTTAAAAGCTGCTTAATCCTTCCAATTTCCCTCCTCATTGTAAGCTCAAGCTATAGCCTCTAAACCTGCTAAAAATCAGGAAGGAACCCCTCGTCTGCAGCACGGATGGACTGAAGTGGCTACAGCCAGTGTGGGTAAAGAAAGCCCCCCTCCACTGAACAGTGATCATGTGACACCTGCAGACTCTGAGAAGGGCTGATCTGAATCCAGGCAGCAAACTCAACCCATTCTTTTGCTTTGGGGGCTTGTGTTTAATATGCGTCACTGAGATAGAAGAAGTCTCAGAGTCTCTTTCATGTCAAGAGGACAGACAGGGACAGGGATCCTGGAGCTTTTCTTCTCCTGTGTACTGGCTGCATACCTGAATCCCAGGAAACAGTGCGACACGATGCCAGTTTACTGCCAAACATGCCCAGTTTGTCAACAGAGCCAGGCAAGGAGAGAGGAGAGATTCACGCTTCAAACACAGGCCAGCTGAGGAATGCTTCGATCTCCTTCCTTTGGCCCAGATGAGGGAGTCCTTCCCAGAACTCACATGAGGAAAAATTGTGCTCAGGTCAGAACTGGACCCAGCCTGGTTGGGTCTGGCTGGAAGCTGATCCTGTAGATTTGGTAGTCTCCCCAGATGTCAGCAGAGGCAGCGGTGGAAGGCTTGGGATGTGGCCAGGGTACAGAAGCACCTCCTGAACTGAGAGCAACTGCTGGCTGGACAAGGGATTCCCCCCACCCACAACTGCTCCCCAGGAGGAGGAACGAGGGTGAAGGTTTTGCCCCCTGGGGGAGAGGGAAGCAAGCTCAACCCTCCTGTGCGGGCAGGCCGGGCTCGGGGATTCCCGGCTGCTCCTTCCTCCTTCTTCATGTTTGCCATGTTGAGCTTGATGGTCTGGCCCTCCTTGAAGCCCAGGTCCAATCTGGGGCCTTGGTCTGGGTTCTGGGCTTGTTTTATAAATTCACACTGCTGTTTTACCCAGTTGAAATAATCCTGCAATGCAACATTGAAGTCAAAGGCATCACCTCGGTCCCCGAGGCCAATTCCAATAAACGCCCGTCGCCCGTCTCCGTCTTCAGTGCGGATCACGAAGTACCTGCTGGGATCCGTCACGCTCTCCACAGCTGTGTCAGGAAACTGATCCACTGGGGCCTGAGCAAAGAGCTCCCCTGAGGTCTTGTCCTCCAGCTTGATGTAGGCCATCTGCCCCTTTGCAGTGATCCTCAGCCGACCACCCCATGATGGCTGGTCCAGCTGCCACTCCGCGGCCCTGTAGCCAAGGTTGGAAGTCCGCGGAGGGATGCAGTAGACGTGGACGTTAGGCTTGACACAGAGCACCGACTCATACCCGCTCTCCTCCATTGCGACGCCTGGAGCCCACCGGACTTCCGGCTCCTTCTGACAAGTTTAATTCTTAACTGCACCAAGTAAACTTAGGCATTTAAGTTTTTTTTTCTTTTAAGTTATTCACTCCAAAAAACTGGGGGAGCTTTTCTTTTCCACCACTACACACCATGGTTTCCCAACAGTTCTCTTTTTGGAGGACTTTTCAATTGATGACTAAACTGCTTTAGAGATATTTCAGAACTTCTCCCAAAGGAAAATTAACCTGGACAAACTATATATGGATAGATTACTCTACAGATTCTTTGCTTTAAAACCTAAATGCAACTACCATAAAGTGTAATTTTAACCTATTTGCCCCACAGTAAAAACTATTTGTCCTAAAAAATATGATGGACATATCCTGTGATTTTCGAGTTAACAGAATTGTTATGCCTCAAAAATAATTATTATCATATATCAAAATAACCAGCTCAACATGGGACATTAGTTCAATCTTGAATGAGTCATAGGCATATGAAATTGTACCCAGCTTTCTACCTCTTCCACATTCTTTTCCTCCTCATCCATAAGTGGATGAAATTATTTAATATAAGTTTGATGTAGGACAATTAACCTTTTACAAACATTTACAATTTAGGTTAAGTCACTTACTAGCATGGAAAAAGAAACTCTTTATATTGGTAGGGAGCCTACATACTCAATTCAAAATTTAATATCTTTTCCTTCTTAAATAACATGTACAAGTCATGAGGCAGCTATTCGGTTTTCAATAACCGCATTTAGGGACACATTCATAGGCCTGATTAGATAGTCCAGGTGAAATAGTTATAGAAATAGAGGCAGTGTCATCTCAGAAAACCATTTATCTATTAAAGTCCATTTTTATATCTGGTAAGTTTACAAAAAGGCTGCTGTATTCTTCAAACTAATTACGCCTTCTGTAACTCAAGCACTCTTCTCTTGGCAAGAGCAAGATGAAGCTTATCCATGAAGATAATGGTGCTTAATGCTAAACTTTTCTTCTAAGCTTAGATATGGATTGTTTAAGAAACAAACAACCCCTCAAAACCAGCAAGGTCTTTCTACATTTTTACCATCTTAGGATTAGAACCCTATAAACTCATTCATCAACTGTCTTCTTTTTCTGTATTATTCTTGGCACTTAAGACTGTTGAAGTCTACTGCACTTTGTACTTTCACATTCTCAAAAACTTAAGATTATAAAGTGTGCATAAACATTTTATAAAATAATTTTGTCATTTAACGTATTTGGAGATGAGACTTTTATGCCAGAATTTTACATAAGAGGATAAATACTATGAATGAAACTTCCTTTTAAAGTCAAATGACAGAAAGCTCAAGCCCTGTCCATTATTTTGAAGTCTGAGAAAATGTCTAACTATTGGAGACAGGACTACAAGAGGAAAACATAAATATTTCAGATGTCTCCCATTTTACAAAGTTATCAACCTGTCAAAGCCACTCCCAATGTGTCAGGAAATGATCTGGCATAAACTAATCCTCTCAGTGGAGGAGGTCACAGTGACATTTGTATTATTAACGTTTTACACTTCTGCTTTTCCAAATAGAAGCAATACATTTAACAATTATCCCTGCCCCAAATCCTTAAACTCAGTATCATAGGCATCAGAGTGTAAGCAAATCTGGGATGTTCTCCAACAGATATGCAATAGCACAGCTATATTATTCTCAAAAATACTGTCTAGATATTTTTTTCCTGTAAAATCAAATGCTCAGTGGTCACACTTTTAACAGCTGGCACTGGATGACATTAACTGCATTTATTATGTCACAGTCCATCTAAGCTTCCTTTTAGCTGTTTTAAAATATGTTCAAGAGAAAACACCTACTTCAGGTTTATTTAGGGGTAGTGACCTATAAGGACATCAACTCAATTTTTAAGGTTAGACTATTTTTGGGTTTACTGAAGAAAAAGGAACAGGGGAAAAAATTAAATCACAACAAACCTCTTTAGGTCAAAGGCCATATCTCTAGCTGGGATATTTAAAAAATTAATCTCACCAGCCCATATTCTATAAGTTAATGCCACTAGTAACAATCAACAGCAGGAAAAACAAACCGGCTAACAACCAGCCCACTCATTAGCAAAAAAAGCAATTTAACTCAAATACTTAGACAAAAGTATAACACTACCTAAAGCAAACTGCCCCACCCACTAGCAAGAAGAGAAGAAATAATTGCTTACTAATCAAAATAAGCTTAGTATTTTTCACAAGGATAACGATGTTCCAACTGCCGAGAGAGTGCTCAGAAGGACTAAAGGTGGAGTGAAGGCAATGCCTAGGGATTAGTACCCCACAAAGTCTTTAAAAATGCAAAGTACCACAAACACACTCAACTTGTCTATGAATTAGAGAATAAGATATTGCTGCTGCTGCTTCTTTTTGTGTTTTGAAATATACAATATTTTGTGGGCTCTGCCCTTCAATGTGAAAGCAGGACATTAAATTTAAAATTATATGACAACTAAATTTTTAGGACCATCTAACTTTAACTGCAAAATTAAACAGATCTACGTTTTCCTTCCTTCAAACCACCTCACAAAAAGAAGAGAAAACTATCGAAACATGATTTTTTAAAAAAGTCCTTGAAAGTATTAAAACTCTTAGAGGAAACAAAAGGAAGAAGGAAAAACAAGAACAAGGAGGGAGAAAAGTTTTAAAAGAAAACGTGGGGGTGGGGTGGGGTGGGAATCAATGGGCCTCTCTTTTATTTGGCGACAAGCGAGTGCAAGAAAGTTCATTTGTAATTTGTTCAGTTGTCTGTCTTTTGCACATCTGCATTCTGACCAGAAGGGACTTTGAGGTTTTTCTGCAGCACAGGAGCATCTTCGGGCTCTATCCTCTTAAGAGTAGTTCTTCTTTGTCCCGATAATCTCAAAGCCAAACTTCCTATAGAAGTCAATTGCCGACTCGCTGCTGATCTGGATATGCAGATAGATGTTGTCAAAAGTACTATCTTTTTCACAGATGTTTAAGAGATGATTTAACGCCTGTAATTCCAGCACTTGGGGAGGCGAAGGGCGTCTCCTTGATCACCTGAGGCCAGAGTTCAAGACCAGCCTGGCCAACATGGTGAAACCCCGTCTCTACTAAAAATACAAAAATTAGCCGCCCGTGCTGATAGGCACTTCTAATCCCACCTACTTTGGAGGCTGAGGGAGAATTGTTTGGACCCGGGAGGCAGAGGTTAGTTCCTATTCCTAGCCTTCGGTAAGGTGCCAGACCATCCTAGTGTCATGATGTAAAGTGTCTTCTGATTCTGTGAATGATCCACCCTACAGCATACCGCACCTACAGCAATATCATTGATACAGACAGCTTTTGCTGGCTCCCCAACCTCCAGCACGTCCTTGCAGAACTTGTCATTGTAGCCGACTGGAAAGACGACCTGATTCAATCTTTTCAACTGTTTAATATCGTGTGGTGTCACATCTCCCAGCTCGATCCGGCTACCTTTCATCTTTCCCGCCTGCTGAGGCCGTCGTTACCACCGATGTCAACGCGGTCGTCGTCGCGGCCCTCAGGTCTCCGCGCCCTCAGCTCGGGCCACTCAACCCCGCAAGCCGGCCTCCTAGCCCGGGCCCGGAGCTGAGCGAGCGAGGAAGGCCGAGAGAGTCGAGCGAGGGCCTGAGTCTCTGGTGGGGGCGGGCGTGTCTGCAGCCACCGCGCTGGTCCCGCGGCTTCTCCACAAGGGCACTCCGGTCTCTCAGCCACCTCCGGCCGCTGCCGCCAGCCAGACCCGCCGCCGCCAGTAACTTTCTTTTTCCTTTGGACCCTCCATATACAGGAATCGAACTGAATTAATACGTGATAAGAATCATGCTCAATCAAAGACATATCTGATGCTAAAAAATAAATTAGTTAATTAAAAGGAATCATGCTGAAGACACAGTCTGGGCCTGGCACGGTGGCTCACGCCTGTAATTCCAGCACTTAGGGAGGCCAAGGGGGGCGGATCACCTGAGGCCAGAGTTCAAGACCAGCCTGTCCAACACAGTGAAACCCCGTCTCTACTAAAAATACAAAAATTAGCCGCCCGTGCTGACAGGCGCTTGTAATCCCACGTACTTTGGAGGCTGAGGGAGAATTGCTTGGATCCGGGAGGCGGAGGGTGCAGAGATCCCGCCACTGTACTACAGCCTGGGCAAAAAGAGTGCAAGCCAGAGAGAGAGCGCGCGCGAGCGCCAGCGAGACACAGCGCGAACGGGCGAGGGAGGGAGGGAGCAAATCTGCTGCTGGGCAGGAAACACTCTCCAGTCAGAAACCTGCTTCTAAACTCAATTTTCACAGGAATTATTACTTCAGCTACTCAATCACCCACAGACAAATGGAGCTGTGTAATACACACTTCGAAGCAATTATACGAAATGAGTATCTCGAAAGCATGCTTGTTAGTAGTATCTGTAGGGAATATTCTTGTTTGTTTAACATTACACTGTGACCTTCCCATGATTTCTGCGTAAGAAACTGCGGAGAGACAAAATAGCAGGAGAGGAAAGAGGGGAGAGAAACTTAAGATACGTTTTCTATGGAGTAAGAGGTCTTCCTCATAGGAAAATGTCTACTTGGAATTTTTCACACACCACTTCAAATTACTCAACTGAATATTTGACTTGGGACCTCAGGTCCACACTATCAAACAGCCCTGTTACGGAAACTCGATACATGTCAGCTTGCATGAATGAACCCACACACTTGAATTCCCCCTGTAGCTGTGTCTTGAAATTAGCCAGCAATCAGTGCCGGTTAGTTATCTGCTCATTGGATGTGTAGATGCATAAACAAACGGTTTGTCGTTTTACTTAGAACAGGCTACCGAAACACATGCAAGAGTCAAAGATACTTCGGACAGGAAGTGAGGGGCGCGACCCGGGGGAGGTAGGGACTGCGGACTGCCGGGAGGCAGAGGAGCGGGGTTCGGCGGGCGGGCGCCGCGCAGCTCACCTTCACGCGCTCATAGTAGCTCCCGGTGCGCAGCAGTTCCACGCCTTTGAACTCGGACTCGCACTGCTGCAGTCTGCGCAGCAGGTGGTCCACAACGCTGTTCACCACCTTGGCCGCGGTGGAGACATCCTCGCGACTGAGCTTTAACTTCTCTAAAACGGCCCGGAGCTTCCAGGCCCGCGGCGCCGACCCCCTTCGGCCGAGGATGGGGCCTGAGACCGGCAGGCCCGGGATGGGCAAGTCCCAGGGCCCGGGCGGGGGTCTCGGCTCCGCAGAGCAGCGCGCATCCCTCTGGCGGCGAGAACCAGCTCTGGAAAGAGCCGGCTCCGGAGCCGCGGGAGGCTCCCACGCCTCCGCCCCAGAGGCGCTGGTGGCGTCCGAGACTCGCGCATCCTCGGGGCGCTGAGGGGCCTTCTTGGGGCGGGCCCCCAGCTCGCGGGCTGGCGGCCTCTCCTGGGCGTCCTGGGCTCTCTTCTTCTGCCCGGATCCCGACTCCTTGGCGGGGCCGAACTTTCCCGCGTTGGGCCGGGCGGCCTCGGGGGCAGCCGGAGACACATTGGGGTCCGTCGGGGCGCCCCTGGAACTTGGCGCAGAAGCCTTGGGAGTGGTCGCTCCGGCTTCGGAAGCTCTCCGCGTGGCCTTTCCGTGCCGAGGCTGCATGGCTGGCGCTTTCTGTTCACCGAAAGAAGCAACAATTTCAGGAAAAGGCCGCGAGAGGAAGCGCGAGCAGTACCCGTAGGAAACGAAACACTACTGGCGGGAAAGAACCCCAGGCTGGCAAGTCGCTGGTAGCCACGCCCATACCGCGAAGGGGTTGGCCGCGGCCGTTCCTGAAGCTAAAAAGTCGTGGAAGTTTCTCATCCTCCAGGGCAATCCGTGCCCCTGCCTTCAGAAGATGAGGTAGGGTCCGGCGCGGTGACTCACGCCTGTAACCTCAGCATACTGTAGGCCGAGGCCGGCGGGTCCCTTGAGCTCAGCAGTTTGAGACCAGGATAGGCAAACCAGCAAGGCCTTGTCTCTCTTATAATAATAATAATAATGACAACAACGATAATAATACAATATTTTAATTTAAAAAAGTTGGCCGTGCGTGGTGGCTCACACCTGTAATTCCACCAATCTGGGTGGCTGAGGTGGGTGGATCACCTAAGGTCAGGAGTTCCACACGAGCCTGGCCAGCAAGGCAAAACCCCATCTCTACTAAAAATACAAAGATTAGCAAGGTGTGGTGGGACACGCTTGTAATTCCAACTACTCAGCAGGCTGAGGCTGCAGAATCACTTGAACTCAGGAGGCGAAGGTTGTAGTGAGCTGAGATCGTGCCACTGCACTCCAGCCTGGAAGACAGAGCGAGACTGTGTCTCAAAAATAGAATAAAATGAAACAAAGAGTTGACAGAGACTGGGCACAGTAGCTCACACCTGTAATCCCAGCAATTTGGGAAGCCGAGGTGGGTGGATCACCTGAGGTCAAGAGTTTGAGACCAGCTTGACCAACATGGTGAAACCCCGTCTCTACTAAATATACAAAAATTAGCCGGGCATGGTGGCGTGTGCCTGTATTCCCAGCTACTCTGGAGGCCGAGACAGATAATTGCTTGAACCCAGGAGGAGGAGGTTGCAGTGAGCCGAGATCACGCCACTGCACTGCAGCCTGGGCAACAGAAGGAGACTCCCTCACAAAAAAAAAAAAAAAGAAAAGAAAAAAGAAAAAATAATGGACAATTTTCTCTTTCAATTAAAAAATGTTTTTGTTTAATTTTGTTTTGAGTCAGGGTGGTGAGATCTCTGCTCACCGCAACCTCCACTACCAGGGCTAAGCGATCCTCCCACCTCAGCATCCAGAGTAGCCGGGACTACAGCTGCCGACACCATGCCCAGCTTTTTGTTGTTGTCGTTAATTTTTTAAATAGATGGGGAGGTCTCACTATGTTGGCCAGGCTGGTCTTGAACTCCTAGGCTTAAGCGATCCTCCCACCTCTGCCTTCGAAAGTGTTGGGATTGTGGCATGACCCACTGTGCCCTGCCACGGAAACTTTTTCTTTCTTTCTTTTTTTGGAGATGGAATTTTGCTCTTTTTTTTAATTGCATTTTAGGTTTAGGGGTACATGTGAAGAACATGCAAGATTGTTGCATAGGTACACACATGGCAGTGTGATTTGCTGCCTTCCTTCCCATCACCTATATCTGGATTTTCTCCCCATGCCATCTCTCCCCAGCTCCCCACCCCCTGCTGTCCCTCCCCTATTTCCCCCCGACAGACCCCAGTGTGTGGTGCTCCCCTCCCTGTGTCCATGTGTTCTCGTTGTTCAACACCCACCTATGAGTGAGAACATGCAGTGTTTGATTTTCTGTTCTTGTGTCAGTTTGCTGAGAATGATGGTTTCCAGGTTCATCCATGTCCCTACAAAGGACATGAACTCATCGTTTTTTATGGCTGCATAGTATTCCATGGTGTAT